>BKCP01006737.1:294462-328559 GCA_008636005.1 Striga asiatica | reverse complement strand
AAAAAAACAGCGTTGGTCAAGAATGAAAACAAATAAGATTCTGGAGATGGTCAATGATATTTTGTTTTGATTTATATCAACGATTTAAGAAGCAAATTTCTGAAGAAAAAAACATGCCAATAGAACACAAACTTATTAGACACAAAGCACACTGCACACCAATACCACACGAAACTGAGTAACACACCAGAATTTACAAATGAAACGAGCAGATTCTCAAAGCCATCCTATTATATATAGAGAGATTTTGTCATATAATGTTTGATCCAACAAGCAGCACAACACACTTTCAACATCATCTTTCCAGATTCTCTGAATTCCAGTACGAGTCCTCGATTAGGCAGCCAGTACTATAACCACTATCAGAAGAACAATGCCGAATATCACAAGTAATAAGCAAGTCTGCAGAAGGAAAGTTAAATGTGAGAAATCCAAGTAAAATGATAGTATATTACTCATTAACTAATGTTATGTTTGGTAAACTTAGTTGATAAGTTAGTTGAGAGCTGATAAGTGAATTTCGAGCTTATAGTTGATAGCTTATGACTTACGGCTAAAACACTAGCTTATATGATAAATGTGTTTGTAAAATTAGCTGATAAGCTAGCTGAATTAGAAATATAAACGGACTTATTTGAAAAGCTACCAAGGAAGCTTATATACGCTCGAACTTTTTGAAAAATTCGTCCTATCAAACCGAACTTTATTTGGATACACGAACCTTATTCAAATAAGCTATAAGTTAGCTTATGATGCTTACCAAACACACTCGGCTTATGATGCTTACCAAACACACTCTAAATGCTAAAAGAAAGAAAGGCCACATAAGTGACATAATGGTATAATAAAGATACATATTTACTTTAGGAAGAGGTGGAAAACCACTCAAGTCATAAACGAATTGAAACCATCAGTATATAGTTGATAAAAAAATAAAGGAACGCACAAATGAACATAATTCATGCGCAAAAGAACTAAGCGTCTAATAGAATACACTAGGATACTAAACTACTCAACCAACATTAACAGTTAAAATATACAATTTACCCAATAGACCTAAAGTTCCATCAGCTCAGAATGTGAAAAGAACCTATGTTGCATTTTGTAGGACATGGATTGATATACCTAACAACTCACCAGAGATGAATTTGACCGCTGGGTTTTAGCTGCTTTGACCAACTGGGATTTTCCCTGTGCAGTTGCAGCATGAGCACCCTCAATGTTGGAGCCAATATCATCTATGCACATAAATCAGATCTCTGGGTTAATTTTCTTTAACCAATACATTTAAATCTTCTACATTGTAAATCACGTACCTATCATAGTTCCTTGGTCGTGAACTAATACAGCAAGATCCTTGAAAATCTCATTCACTTCACCAATTTGCTGTTGTATCTCTTGTATTCCCTGCTCTCTTTCCTCTATAATGGCCTCGTTGAATGCAATTTCATTGTCCAATAGCAAAACCTCTTGTCTGCAAAATACGCACTTGTAAGTAAGCAGACAGATTTATGAAATTGTAAAGAAAGCAAACTTCCAAGTTCTAGCAAATGAGCTAACTCTCGCTTAAATGTCACTTGACCATCACAGGGTGTCGTACATTGAAACAAGAGATTTACACTACATGAAGTTACTATAACTTTTACTATTATCATTATTTTCTTTATTATTAATGTAGGTGTTGTTGCCGCTGCTAACGTTATGTAGTTCTATTGTTGATGTTCATGAAACCACTATTCATTTAATTCTTTACGAGGTAATATTATGTCGCAAGCAAAGTTTCTGACGATGATGACAGTCTGAACATGCATCACATTAAGAAATTGTACAATGACAGATTTATGCAAATACTTCAAAACGTTATCATTGTATTTAAAAATATAAAGCATTTCTAAGTCTCAATTTTTCCTTTGTCACACTGAGACTTGACAAATAGATAAATTTCTTTCTATACCACCTCACAATATTTCATCTCTTTTCTTTGAAATGAACATCTATTTTTAAGTCCAACTGGCAAAATTTAAAACTCTTGGACTGGAAACAGGAACTCAACTACAAGTACAAGTGTTCAAAATCATTCAAATTCCAAACCACTGCCTAAACCAACAAAGTGATTGCTAGATAAAGAAATTAACTATCAAGACGACAAAATCTTAAAGAATATGCTACACAATAGCCCAGAGAAGTTGTTGCTCTCTACTTGTGATGTGCATTACAGAGAAGGTATGAGATAATATTAAACAAGTTGATGGAAGATATACATGTAAGGAATACTAAGACTTCACATCACAAACCTTCTAGATTCAACAAGAAGTGCACGCTGTTCTGGAGTCTTATCTGAACTTGCATCAACTTCACCAGCTGTGTAGCTGCAGGACGTAATACTTCAAAATATAAGCTACAGCCTAATGAAAAGTATAAAGCTCATTTTTCACCCAATTTTGCAAACCATTTACCATAAATCATCCAGAAAATATCTCATAAAAAAAGCTTCAAACAAAACCAAACTTTTAAACTCAAAAGTAGAGCATTTCAATCAATGTTACCTAGAGGGAAGTGCTGCTTGAGGGGCAAACGGAGTATACGTTGTCTCTCTCTCAGCTGCAAGTCTTTGTGCCTTCTGGAACTCCTTCAGAACTGCTTGAAAATCTTTAGCGAGTTTAGCATCCGTTATTTTCTTATTTGTCTGCAGGAAGCAAGAACACTTTTGGTCACACAGCACAAGTTGGAATGCTTGGCGAGAAGAATATGATCCAAAATATCGATTTAATTGCTTCACCCAGTTGATACAGTTGATTTGTTTTCTTGTATTATTGATTTCGCTAGGTCTTAAAAGATATAAGTTATTTTGTATATCCCTTTTCTAAAGAAACTGATTTGTAATTTTTTGTAAAGTATAGTCCTATATAAACATGTCGTGCTGAGGTCTTTCACTCGCACATTTAAAATAAAATAATTTCTCAGATTAAGATATCCACTATAAACAACTGAAGAAAGCAAAGCAGCACCCTAATTGTTTTGCTTCCAATGTAAACAAGAAATCTACCAATCAACATCCAGCAGTAATGGAAGAAAACAAACCACAGGAGAAGAGACTGAACAGGGAAGCGCCACATAATCAACTAAATAGCCAAGCAGACTTACACTAACTTCAGCACGATGGTCTGTTTCACTAGCTTGCTTAAGTTTAGCTGAGGTATCCTTCACCAACTGTCCAATATGCAGCCGAGTTTTATGCCTGCAATTAAGGAAAACGAGCTTAAGAATAACCAAAAAGTTTTCCTTTATGATTTACATTAATACAACAAACAAAAATGCATTTAGAGATCTCATTAAACTTTATCATGGCATCCCGAAAGATCTTTAAAAACTAACACTAGTATAATTTACCATGGACCACAATAGAAATGAAGAACTAAGTCTTAATCTCAATTTTTTATTGTTACAATGGAGCAGTAGTAGTTAAGCAATAGAGGCAGGCAGCCTATAAAGGATCCTCAAACACACACACTAATCTTTTGGGGTTAAAAGGGAAAAATATGTTGGGAGGCATGTTATGCTGATGTTTAGGAAAGGTGATGTGAGTTACTAGGAGGACAAAGACAGGCCACCACAAGCTAAAGAACCTTCTATAGTTGCAACACTTAAGTTGAGTATGTAAATTTTGCAAGTGCCGTAACCAAATCACAAGTGAAAACAGTAAAGTTGGAATGACAGCTGGCCTATGCAAGTCCAAGATGGGTCCAGGATTAGGAAGGCTCTCAACATACTAGTTTATAAGTCCCCCTTGTATACACGGCGTAATTACTAAAGTAATCTGAGAAGATAACACTGCGTGTAGGAGGGCAACCATAAAGGCGTCAAAGATGAACAAAAGGGGATTTGATCCTCGTGCAAATACAGCAGGTGAGATAAAAGAAACAGTAAGCTATACTTTATGAAAAATTGAATCCCATTCTCACTAGTGAGGAGTGCGAAGTAAGATATAATCTTCATCAATTGGAAACAAAAGATGAAAAAACTGAACTACAATGTGTTGTCTTGCACCAGCTCGAGAGTAGATCGCAGTAATTTCAGCTAAATCATCAAGCTTATCCACATCGCAGTAAGTTGAACTCAAGTTTTCACTTTTCAGCACCTACAACTAAAGTTTTCACTTTTCAGCACCTACAACTATTGACCTCAACTCATCAACTGAATGCATGCACACAGTTTCCATTGACCAACAGAGGTCCATTTCATAATTCAATAAAAACATCGATTAGCTAAAAGCGGATTCACAGTAGAAACTAACAGCTTTTCACGGAGCTCAGGCGTGTCCTTGGGTGTACCGAGGGCGTTGACGAGGCGCTGGAAGGTGGAAACCGCCGTGGTGATCTGAAATATGCCGGAGGCCACCGCCTGGGTCGGGTCCTGCTTCCCATTTACGAAACCCCTTCGGATTCCAGCTCCCCTACCGGCTTCAAGATCTTGAAAACTCATTGAATTTGTATGATGTTTTTTTTTAATTATTATTATTCGCAAACCCTAAAATCAAACGCCGCGAAAACTGTGTGTGCTGCCTAGCCGACCGCCGTTAGCAGAGAATCCAAACTGGATTTGATATTCAGGCTGCGGTCGGCGGATTTCGGCACAGCTAAGGCGAAGAAATTTGGGAAATGGAGGAAATTGATGATTGGAATTTTGGGGAGAAAATGATGGAGAAGAGTAAAGGAAAAATTTAAATTTAAAAATGATGGAGTAGAAATTTTGAAGGAGAAAAAAATAATATTATAATCAGAGACGTGATGGATTAGGACCCCGCAGGCAATGGAGAACAGACTTTTTTGTTTTGAAAAAGAAAATGTTAAAAACAAGATGCTATTCAATATAAATTACTTTTAGGAAAATTTACTAAAAAAATATGTGGTATGATTAATTTTATTTTTCCACTGTTATAATAAGATTGAGGAGAAAATTGATGAACATGAATGGTAAATTTATGGGAAAATTTTGGTATCTAACTATAGTTCTGATAAAAAAATTATTGGTAAAGACGAAAGTCATTCATTTTCATTGGAAGTATAGTTGCATGTAAGAAAAAATTAGATAAAAAATTAATTATAGTCCTCTATTCTAATTTTTCCTTCTCAATTTTATCAACACAATTGAAATGATCGATAATTATTAAGTATTTTTCAATGTAAATAACTATCTATTTGCTTATATAATTCTGATTCACAATCATCTGTAATTACTATTTTTTTATATTTCTAAGAAAAAATAAGACAATCTTCCGAAAGATCCAGTTTTTTATAACTATTTCCATTGAGATTTATATATATATTTAAACACCTATAACAAGCTTTGTAAATTACATGTGCCAAATAAAAAATAAATAAATATTTGAATTGCAATGTAATGTATTTTGATATTGATAAATAATTATTAATTTTTTAATGTATGAACAATAATGTATACTAGTGCGTGGCCCGTGCGATTCACGGAAAAACAATATTACGATTGTATTATAAATTAAATATATAAAAAACATTAATCATGATTCATCTATTGTTTTAAAATTAAATCGGATTGAACACAGTCCGACCGGATGGACTGAGAACTGGTTTATAACCAGTCTAGTTCGCTTGAATAAAATATTTGCTCTCGAATCCGTCAACACCAGTCGGTTGGACTAATAGGATCGATACGATTTTATAAATAAATTTTGTTATATTTAGAATTATTTTAAATAAAATTATATATTTAAATAAAATAGAGATTTATAAGTCATTTATCAATTAGTTTAAACATTTGAATTTATAAATTGTTAGATATTTAAGTAACACATTTTATTTAAATTTATCACAAAAAGTACTATATATATTAAAATGTTTATAAATTAAAATATGAACAAACTATAAATGATTTAATAAAATAGCTTGATCGTTTCGATGATGGTCCAATTCTGAATACCTTGTATTTACTGTACATTAATAAATATTATAATAAAATATTATTTAATTCACATAGATATTAATAAAATGATGTATAAATATTCATAAATCATTAAACATGTTTTCATAAAAAGTATTGTTAATAGGATTATTTGCAGTTTGGATTACATCACATTCACGTAATAAAATATTTTCAATATAAAATTTATATTTAAGTTCAATAATTGATTTGGTGTGGTCGAACTCATATATAACTTAGTCACCTGGGACCAACCAAGTTGTGTCAAATTTTTTTACTATTTTAAATATCATCTAAAAGTAATTCAATCAACATGTACAGTACCCTAATTCAATCACCTGATTGATCCTAATAAATTTTCTTATTTTCTTTAAATATATTTAATTTTATGAAATAAAAATATTTTATGGTTCATATAATAAATGTCTACATCAATTGATAGTATATTAAGATTATAAATTATATATCTAAAGATGAATTAATTATTTTTACTTTATGCATATTAATAAAAAAACATAGTAATTTTTAAAAAACTAAGATTAACTGATTGATTTTGCAATTTAAATAATATTTAGCGTTCAATATTTTTTTTAAAGGCACAAATATAAAGACTGAGATTCTAAAACTTTTATTATATTTTGAATTGAGATTTTATATATATAGAGACCGAAATTTTAATATTGTTCGTTGTTTCTAAGAAACAAATAAAAATAAAAACATACACACTTAATAAATCTTAGTCGAATTTTTTAAATAATAAAATAAACTAAAGTTCAAAATTTAAGGTAACATTTAATGCTGTATGATTTTTAAAGAAAAAATAAAAAAAAATAATAAAACTTACTATTTATAGGCTGCATTAAATTCTTACTTATTTTTTTGATACTATTTTTGGTAAATGGTAATTCTTATTATATATATATATATATAGATATAGATATAGATTTATCATTTATAGTGTCGGGCATAACTTTGCCAGTGAAGTTGATCCAGTGATCAACAACCAATGTTTGTGATATTTTGTTCAATAACACGAGATCTTCAGCTGTATCTTAGGGAACTTGATTGCTTTGGAGTTAATTATTTCAAAATATGAGCTTTAGGGAACTTGATTACTTTGAAGTTAATTCTTCTGAAATATTCGCTGTGACAACGCCAGATTCTAAAACGTACCTAATGCAGCAACTTGGAATGATGATGTATTCATTCGAAAATAAATTTAGATTTTTTTTTAATGAAATCTTTATAAATTTTAAATATAGAGGTCGAATTTATGATGGAATTTGATATATGTAATTTGTTTTTGAAATATCAATGTCTCAAGGTCCAAAAAAATCTTAATAGTAAATAAATTGTATATCTCATAAATTTTTTTTAACATTTTTTTGAAATCTCATAAAAACTTTTTCAAATTTCAATTCAAATACCATATGACTTTGAAAAACTTTAAAATATCAAATAAATACACCAAAATTTTTAAAAATTTAAAGCCTTTAAAAATTCTGAAGAAACACCCTCCTTACATTCTTTCAAAATACAAATGACAACAGGGAAAAGCTCACGTGGTATGAACCAAACAGGAAAATTCAGCTGAAGTTCGAATATAAGGATAGCAACTATCTACATCACTCAAACCCTAGCCTGCAAACATGCAAATCCAATTCCTCAACCACAGGTAACTTGATGGAGACGAAATCGCAATGGCGTTTCTTCAGAAATACGATCGGATGCCTTCAATTTTCCTCTTCAATTGAAAACTCTAATATGGCACAAAAAGCTTTTAACTTAACTAACGATAAATTTTAAATTGATTTTGAAAATTGATTTAGGACTTTTATAATTCATGACGAGATGAACAAAATGAGGTATGGTTTGCCGATTTTTGAAATCGATCGACGAAGATAGTAGAAGCGTATAGGAAAAAATTCAATTCAAGTTTTTTGATAATTAGGATATCCGATTTTTGATTGTGATGTGTCATTTGAAAGCTTGCAGAACCAATTTTCTAATGCGTAAATCTAATGAAAATCCAATGGCCGGATTTTTTTTAACTACTGATCAATAGTTAGCTTTTTTTAGGCTACTAACTAAAATCCAACTGTTGGATTTTCATAAGATTTATTTTTTTAGAAAACTATCTTCCAAGCTTTCAAATGACAAATTTTAATTGAAAATCGGATACATTGATTATTAGCAAACTTGTATTAAAATTTTTTCTGTACATACGTACTCCTACTATCTTCGTCGATTGAAGTATCAGTTTTCAAAAATTGACAAACCATACCTCATTTTGCTCCTTATGATGCCCAACTTAAAAAACAAGAGTTACATTACAATTCCTTATGATACCCCTCGTTCTCTAGACCGAAAACTGAAATTAAACATGTCAGCAGATGCAAAAAGGGAGTTCAAATCACGGTTTCTAAGTCGATGGGCCAGCTGCTAAAAGTTGAAAAGCATTGGATTGTAAGTTCCAGAGATTTTGAATCTATGCATCACAGATGCCAGCCCAAAGCTTGCGTCAAAAATTATTCCAAGACATTCCCATACTAAATAATTTCAAGAACAAAACATGCCACAACAAAGTCTAAAACGAAAAATTACTAATAAAAAAAATGAACAGTCCGCAAAATCCCAAAATCAGAAGCTAGCTCGGGAAAAACCACATAGGCTCTGGGAACATCGCTTTTAAGCTGGCAGGGTCGTATGGATAATAGCATGGCGACACAGTCTTGTCCTCACAACTGAAAATGCCAATGTCATGGTTACCTCCATTAATATCACAACGATCTGCTATAACATCCGTAAAGTAAATGGAGTTGGGCTTCAGCTCTGGGAAGTCACTCGCACGCAACGCAAGAGAGTGGTTATAGTTACCAACGAAAAGAGCCCAACCACCCAAACACGAACCTTCCAAATACTTTAAATCCCCATCCTCCCAATCATATCTATGAACATCAAAATCAAAAGTCGCGCTCGGGTGCCCAAACATATATTTTCTTGATTCTTCTTCATGTGATTCTTCTGCCTCGAAGTCAACATATAAACCGTCCGAATTAACGGATAGCATAATGTACTGAGTCAGCACAAGGAGATCCTCTCCGGCAATCACCAGATGGTACTCATGCCAACATGACAAGTCGTCTCTCGACCGTAACAACTTGGTATTCCTCCTCTTCATCATCTTCTCTTCATGGTCGAGGATATTTCTAAATTCACCCATAATTCGTAACAATTCAGGGGATGCAGCCGTTAAGTCCCAAGCCTCCAATTGGAAAGTGTTGGTGAGGGCAAAGAGTGTCTTTTTGCTTGTGGAGTAGACGCAATCTAAATGATTGTTGTCTTTGGAATTTGTGCCGAACCATTTCCAATTGTCACTGGACAAAGGGCAGCACACAGCCATGGAATTCCCACTGTAGGTTAGGCTCACGGCCACACAATTTTCAGTGTCGGGAGAACAAGAGAGGATAGACTTATGGAGAATGGGTGCTCTGTTTAGATCAACAGATGGGCCGTAGGAAGGCGGGAGCTTTATGCGGCGGCGGGATATGGGGTTGTACAGTAACACATCGTGGGTTTCGGGCTGCACAAGGGATAACCAGCCACCGCCGGAAGAACCCCGGAGACCCAGGTCGCCGGGTACTTGTGGGTCCCGCAGAGTCACGACCTGTTCTCGGCCAGGCTGTAGAATTTGTAAGTCAACGTGGTGGTGGCGGCCGTGCAGGCGGCGGCGGCTTCATATGCGGGTTGCAGCATCAGCCAAGGAGAAGAAGAAGATGGATTGATTTTTCCCGGCGACATCGGCGCCGCCGTGCTCATGCCTCTCCGACAAGACCAATTACAGTCGGGACTCCATTTTCCAGAAATTAAATGACTAGAAATTCCGGCAAACCCTCGGCCACGGCGCAGCAAGGAAGAATAAGCCATCAATTAGGTTTATCCAATTTTTCCTTTCTATTTTGTGATTATGTAAATCGAGCGAGCGAATGCTGAAATGTAACTCTGTCTGACCTATCCAATTTATTCGAAGAGTAAAAATGAGAGGCAGCAGCGTTATCTTGTGGGATAAGTAAGCTTCCTTTCTCTATCGCTCGCGTTTTCAGTTACCAAATTGAATATACCAACACTTTCTTTATATAATCGATTGTCATAATTTTTTTTTTCTGTTTTCTCGTCTTTCACGTTTTTGTTGGCGATACTTAGAAAAAATGCGTCGATTGATCGTTGATTGGCTGCCAGTGATTGGTGAATCTAATTAAACGAATAAACTGTGTTATTGATTTTGTTATATTCTGCCCAATCTGTTTGCCCAGCTTACCCAACCGTGTTCTGGTAAATTTTGCACAGTTGATTTTGATAATATTATAATGAAAAGAGAAATGGATGGTTGACATGTTGATTCATCTTACTCCCATCGGTTGACGAATCTGATGATCCGAATGAGATGTGTTGTTGATTTTGATATATTCTGCTCGGCTGGTTTATCAACCTGCTTAGCAAATCATGTGTTTGGCAAAATCTGCATAGTTAATTTTGATAGTGTTATATTAAAAATGAGGAATTGACCTCTGTGTTTTTGGTAACCTAATCTTGAAATCATTCTAAATCATTTTAGCAATGACAATGTAGCATATTAGGGTTGTAAACAAGCTGAGCAGAGTTCGAGCCTTTAATTAGGTAAGTAAACAAGCAAGAAATGAGCCGATCTTGAGTTTAACTAGCCGAACTATAAAAATTACGTACAAATTTTCTTTTCGAGTCATATCAAGCCAAGCTGAGCCAGCTCGTTAACGAAACTAGCTTTAGGCGAGTACGACTCGTTTAAGCCGAACTCAAGTCTTAACGAGCCGAACTCACGAGCAGCTCATTTTGTTTAACAGTTCTGAAGGCACATACACTTAAAATGCAAATAGAGATGGTAGCAGTTCGAATTGTTAGGGGATGTTTGAGTATAAAAAGTTTTGGTTTTGTTTTTATTTTTTGGTTTGTGTTGGTTAAATTTGAAAAATGTTGTATAATTAGTTGTTAGTGGTTATATTAAAACAATATTTAAAATAAAATGATTAAAAGTAATTTGATGTAAAAGTAGGAGAGAAAATATGTGATGTGATGATTAGTTAAAATTATGTGAGTTGATGAATAGTGAATTAAGGTTGATGTGATGTGTAAGAATATTTGGTTGATATCATTTAATTATATGGACAATCTATATCTATATATATAATTACTAGCATTTCAATAAATTTTACCTCATAAATAAAACCTACTACCTAATAAATTTTACCTCATTAAACTTTAGTCTTAATAGATGATAGAGAGGAGAGAGAAAAAATAAAAAAATTATGGTGTATTGATGTGTAATAAAGTAGGAGGGCAATTTGACAACTTTCATAACACAAAAAAACCGTTATAAATTATTATTATTATTATTATTATTATTATTATTATTATTATTATTATTATTATTACATTAATTCACTCTATCCCATTAATGATTAAAGATTTTCTTGCACTTTTTTTGGTTAATTAAGACAAAATTCGTTACACATTATATTAATTGAATAATAATTATATTTTTTCATTGTATCATATAATAGGTATTATTAAAATTAATAATTATCTTTACACTAAATGATATATGAAAGTTACATAAACAAAAAAGCTATATTGTACAAACTTTTTGTTCAAATTATTTATTCTAAAATTTATTTTTTTATTGATTAAGTGATTGTTATTTAAATAAATTAATTTATCTTAATGTCATAGTAAAATTTCTTAAAACCACATAGCAATTGTTATAATAAGTTTAATATTTTTCAGCAAATTAATTGGTCATGATCCCTCAAAATTACAAAATATATTATTTATTATATTTTATCAATCAATATAATAATTCATTGCAATCAAATCATTATGTATTATTTATTTTAACCAATGATCAAATTTTAAAACATAATATCATTATCTAACTTATGATTTCAAGATTATATGCATAGCTATAATTTACAATACTTTGTGTTTAAAATTTAATATATTATCTAACTTATAATTTTGATATTATATGTATACAAATAACATATAATGTTTTTTTATATGCATAGCTATAATTTTTTTGTTGTCAATAGATTGAGATCAAGCAGCTTGTGTGATGCTGAACACGACGTCGTTAAACATGGGCGGCGGATTGAAGGAGACCTTCTACATCTCCCACGGCTCGCCGACGCTGGCGATCGACGACTCCTTGCCGGCGTGGCACTTCCTCAAATCTTTCCGGCAGAGGGTGCTGGCCCAGAAGCCCACCTCCATTCTCATGGTCTCGGCCCACTGGGAAACCGCCGAGCCCACGGTCAACGCCGTTAACGGGCCTTCAGACACTATTTACGATTTCTACAACTTTCCCAAGCCCATGTATCAGGTGATCGATGTGTTCTGTTTTCTCGTCTTTCACGTTTTTGTATGCGACACTAGAAATATGTTAGGTTTTTTAAGTGTCGATTGATCGTTGTTTGGCTGCCGGTGATTGGTGAATCGGATGAAACGAAAGAGCAGAAACTACTTTGTTGTTGATTTTGTTATATTCTGCCCAATTGGTTTACCCACTCGCTTACGTATTTTGGCAAATTTTGTGTGGTTGATTTTGATAATATTATAATGAAAATAAGAACGGATGATTGACATGTTGATTCATCTTACTTCCGTTGATTGATGAATCTGATGATCCGAACGAACTGTGTTGTTGATTTGATATGTTCAGCTTGACTGGTTTATCACCAACTCGCTTACCGAATTATGTTTTGGCAAAATCTGCATTGTTAATTTTGATAATATTATAACAAAAAAGAGGAATTGACTTGTGTGTTTTTGGTAACCCAGTCTGTAAACCATTCTAAATCATTCTGGCAATGGCAATGTAGCTTAATAGGGCCATAAACGAGCCAAACCGAGCTCGAGCCTTTAACTTGTTAAGTAAACGAGCCAAAAATGAGTCGGTTTCGAGTTTTAACAAGCAGAAGCTCTAAAGGAAGGCATGTACTCTTAAAATGAAAAGAGATAGTAGCAGTTTGAAAGCATTGTTAACAATTCATATGTATGACAAATTTTATTGTCGATTAAAATCTCAATTGGTGTTTATTCCCACAGCTCAAGTACCCAGCACCCGGAGCGCCTGAGCTGGCGGTGAAGGTTAAGAAACTGCTTGAAGAAGCTGGGTTCAAGCGGGTCCACGTGGACAAGAAGCGCGGTCTGGACCACGGGGCGTGGGTCCCGCTCATGCTCATGTATCCTGAGGCTGATATTCCCGTATGCCAGCTGTCAGTCCAGACGAACATGAATGCAACCCATCACTATAACATGGGGAAGGCGTTAGCTCGACTCAAGAAAGAAGGAGTTCTTGTAGTTGGTTCGGGCTCAGCCGTGCATAACCTAAGGACCATGGAAAACATCAAAGGCTCTGTGGCTTCGTGGGCTGCCGAGTTTAACGAGTGGCTTAAAGAATCCCTCCTTGATGGAATGTAAGTTGAGCCTGTCTGTATAATATTGAGACTATTTTTTGGAGAAATTGAAAGATTGATCACGGTATTTTTTTCCAAAGGATAAAAATAAAAGGTAAGGTGGTGATTGGAAATAAATTCTTTTGGTTTTGATTGGATTTATTGGATGAAGTGGATAAATTTTGAAAAGAAGTTGTTATTAATAATATTTAAATTTTCAGTTGTGACTCAAATTGTTTCGCATCAATTGGGCCTCGCCAGGTACGAAGACGTGAACAACTATGAAGCAAAGGCACCATTTGCGAAACTCGCACACCCATGGCCGGACCATTTATATCCATTACACTTTGCAATGGGTGCAGCCGGTGCTCAACCAAAAGCAGAGCTCATCCACGACAGCTGGACAAATTACACTCTCTCTTACGCTTCCTACAAGTTCACAGATTCAACCTAAGAATTTGTCATCATTCTGTATTTTATACTGTTGTATGCATAATAGGGTGTGTTTGTATTGACTAGTGAACTAAAGCATTGCGAACTTAACAGCCTTGGCGGCTCATATATATGTAAATAGGCCGGTTGTTTGTCGTAAGGGCTTTCTTGCTTGTGTTTTGTGTTTGAAATGTTGTAATACACGGAAGTTGAGGTCGAAAGAGTGTGTGTTAGGTTGTGGAGTAGACGCAATCTATATAATAATTGCTGTTTTTGGAATTTGTGCCGAACCAGGTCCAGTTGTCACTGGAGAAGGGGCAGCACACAGCCATGGAATTCGCATAGTAGATTAGGGTCACGGCTACACATTTTTCAGTGTCGGGAGAGGAAGGGATCAGGATAGACTTAAGGAGACGTAGATAATCATGCTGGCCGTAGAAAGGGGGGAGACTTATGCGGCGGCGGGATATGGGGTTGTACAGTAACAGATCGCCCGGTTTTGCGCTGCACAATGGATACCCAGCCACCGCCGGAGGAACCACGGAATTTCAGAAGGTCGCCGGGGATTTGTGGGACCCACAGGGTCACGACACTGTTCTCAGCCAGGTTGTAAAATTTGTAAGTCAAAGTGGTGGCTGAGCAGGTGGCGACGCCGGATTCATATACGGGTTGCAGCATTAGCCAAGGAGAAGGAGAAGAAGAAGATGGATTGATTTTTTCCGGCGAGATCTGCGCCGCCGAGCTCATGCCTCTCCGACAAAACCAATTATTACAGTCGCCACTCGATTTTCCAGAAATGAAATAATTAGAAAATCCGGCAAATCCTCCGCCACGGCGCAGCAGGGAAGAATAAGCCATCAATTAGGTTTATCCAATTTTGCCTTTCTATTTTGTAATTATGTAAAGCGAGTGAGTGAATGCTGAATTGTAACTCTGGCTGAGCTATCCTATTTATTCCAAGAGTAAAAATGATAGCCAGCGGCGTTATCTTGTGGGCTAAGTAAGCTTCTTTTTTCTATATCGCTCTCGTTTTCAGTTACCAAATTGATTACAGAATTTTTAATAATAAGTATACAAAAAGTAAGGCCAAATTATTATAACCCTCAAACCCAAGTATAATTAGTATATAAGATTTATATGGAAATATATAATATATATGAAATGATTCAACCAGTACACAAATAATATCCTATCCCTTCCACCAACACAAATTAAACACCACAAAAATCAATGACAGAGCCAAAACAAATAAAACCATCTTCTTAATATATAATAAATATTCATAATATTCTAAATCCACAAAGGAAAGAACTTGTTATTATCATCATCTTCCTCGGCGGCTTTTCTCACGAAGTACCTCGCGCATCCAAGCACGCATTCTTTCTTGCATTCGCTCTCACTGAAAATCTTTATTTGTGTGCAGTCGAAGTAGCACTCTCTCATGCATTGCATATTCACGTTTTCCTCGGCCACTACAGCCACCGCCATTGCCACCAATACTGCTGCCAACACATAATTAATCCAATGACTCGCCATTAATTGAGCTATGATCTTGATATATGATATATATGTATGTGTATTAATATTAATTGATGATGTGCAAAAATTGTTTCAAAGTGCTACTTAATTATTTTTGTGTGTGTGAGTGTGTGTTTATATAGTCAAGTGACGCAGCCTTTCAAAAGGGTCACGTCTCAAATGAAAGGGGTGTGAGAATTTTTTAAATTTTGTTTAAATGGTGAATGGGTGCTTGCAAGGAAACATGAAATGGTTTGAAAAGTTTTCATATAAAGATAAAAGAATAATGTTATAATCTATATATATATATAATAAGAATTACTACCTCCTTTTGTTTATAAATGTCATTTTGGTTTTATCAACAATTGTCTAAATAAATGACGTTTTGGATCTTTTGTACATATTTTTCCATTATTACCCTTATCTAGCTAATAAATACACTACGTCTCTTCATATTAACTCTTTATATTTTCTCAAAACATCCATCTCTATCCTCATTAATGAGGGTTATTATTGGCAAAAAATATATTCTTAATTAGTGTGCAACTTCTCAAAACGACATCTATTAAAAAAATGAGGGAGTACTATTTATCAAAAATGGCAAGTCAAATTTATAGTTAAAGCCTCTTATCATTAATGACTTGCCATTAGTGGCAATTAATATTTTTTTTTTAAACACAACATTAAATGCAGTCCATACCATGTGGAGTTTGTTGCATTAGATGACAAAAAACACGGGATTGTTTCATTAGTTTGTTAAACATTAGTTTGTTTAAAATCCATACCACTACATTAATTTGTTACATAAAATCCCGTGTTTTTTGAAAAACACGGGTTGACCCTTAATATTTTCACAAAAAGTTGATACATTTTTAAACATATCACATCGCTATTGCATGTTAATTTTTTATTTTTCTCAGATTCTAAAACTTATAGAAAGATAAATTCGGAATATAATTTAAATATTTGGAAGTTTTTATTTTTTAATAAAAAAAATCGACTTATTAAATAAAATTAGAATTTTTTTTAACAGAAAAATGGCTAATATAATTGTTATGATTGGTGAACAAAGAATAAGTAAAACTTTTGTTTTCTCTTATATCAAGAAATAAATATATATACTGAAATCAAATTTATATTAGTATAAATGTGTTAGTGAGATAATATATTAATTATATTACAAGCTAGCCCCAACATGCTCATATTTAATGTTATGACTAAAAAAACAATGTTGATAAAAAAAAGTGAAAAATATATTATAACCCTATTGTATTTTAGATTTAACGTTGATTAAAAGAAGTAGAAAATAGATGTTAACCCTATTACATTTTAGTTTTAAACGAATTTTAGTTTTAAACGGACAGAGCCTGTAAAAATAACTCATTTAATATTTCTATTACATTTTAGTTTTAAACAGACAAATGAAAATAACTCATTTAATATTTCTATTTCGTGCATCGCACGGGTACTACTAGTCTATTTGGATGAGAACTCAAGTATATATACATATTATTTATTAATATTTTAATTAATACATTTATATTTGGATTGTAACAAAATAACATTATTCAAATTACAAAATAGAAAACGCAAAATTGGATAACCTAATTGATGGCTTCTTGTTTCCCCGAGCTCCTGCGACCTGGGCTTTGTGGGCGACGGTTTGCCGGATTTTCTAGTTGTTTGCCTTCAGGAAAATGGAGTCGTGGCTGTAATTGGTTTTCTCGGAGGGGCATGAGCACGGCGGCGTTGATGTCGCCGAAAAACAGCAATCCATCTTCTTCTTCTTCTTCTTCTCCTTGGCTGATGCTGCAACCCGTATATGAATCCGGCGCCACCTGCGCGGCCGCCACCTACAAGTTCTACAACCTGGCGGAGAACAGGGTCGTGACCCTGTGGGACCCACAAATACACGGCGACCTGAATTTCCGGGGTTCCTCCGGCGGTGGCTGGGTATCCCTTGTGCAGCCCGAAACCCACGATGTGTTACTGTACAACCCCATATCCCGCCGCCGCATAAAGCTCCCACCTTCCTACGGCCCATCTGTTGATCTAAACAGAGCACCCATTCTCCATAAGTCCTTCCTCTCATGTTCTCCCGACACTGAAAATTGTTTTGCCGTGAACCTAACCTACTATGGAGATTCCATGGCTGTGTGCTGCCCTTTGTCCAGTGACAATTGGAAATGGTTCGGCACAAATTCCAAAGACAGCTATTATTTAGACTGCGTCTACTCCACAACCCAACACACACTCTTTGCCCTAACCCACAATTTCCAATTGGAGGCTTGGGACCTGACGGCTGCATCCCCGAAATTGATACGAATTATGGGTGAGTTTAGTAGTACCCTCCGCCGAAAAGAGAATTTGACGAAGAAGAAGAAGTTGTTACAGTCGAGAGATGACTTGACATGTTGGCATCAGTATCATCTGGTGATTGCCGGAGAAGATCTTCTGGTGGTGACTCAGTACATCATGCTATCCGTTGACTCGGATGGTTTGTATGTTGACTTCGAGGCAGAAGAATCAGCTTTCGAGCTCCCGAGCTCGACTATTGATTTTGATATTCATAGATATGATTGGGAGGATGGAGATTTAAAGTATGTGGAAGGTTCTTGTTTGAATGGTTGGGCTCTTTTCGTTGGTAACTATAACCACTCTGTTGCGTTGCGTGCGTGTGACTTCCCAGAGCTGAAGCCTAACTCCATTTACTTTACGGATGCATTAGCATATCATTGTGATTGTAATAAAGGTAACTATGACATTGGCATATTCAATTATGAGGATAAGACTGTGTCACCGTGCTATTATCCATGCGATCCTGGTAACCTAAAACCGATGTTCCCAGCACCCATGTGGTTTTTCCCAAGCTAGCTTCTGATTTTGGGATTTTGTGGGTTGTTCACTTTTTTATTAGTAATTTTCATTTTGGACTTTGCTGTAGCAAGTTTTGTTCTTGAATATATATATTTAGTGTGTGGGAATGTCTGGAATAATTTTTTACGCAATCTTTGAAGCTTACAACGCATGCTTTTCAAGTTTTAGCAGCTGGCCCATCGACTAGAAACCGCGATTTTTATGTAACTCCCTTTATGCATCTGCTCACAGATTTAATTTCTGTTTTCGGTCTAGAGAGAACAGGGGGTATCATAAGGAATTGTAATGTAACTCCTGTTTTTGAAGTTGCGCTTTCAAACGTCAACTGTTGATCTTCATTGGCGTGATGTGAAAATTTTGTTTCTAAGAAGCAGTATCCTTACACAATTTTTACTGCAGAACTATGAAATACCGATTTTCATATGACCACGAGTTTGTTCCCAGTGACTCTAGCTATAAGCAGCACTGCCAGTGTCTGAGCAATGTCGAAGTCTGTGAGAAAGCTTTCATTTCCTGTAATAAGTTTCTCCCTTTCATCTGTTTCTATTTTGGAGTGTCCTAACAACATTTGGAGAGAGAATCTTTCTATCTGGTTTTTTCATCTTGGGAGGGAGGAAAAAGTCTTGAAGTCGACTGAAGAAAGTAACCTACATTAGTTACAGTCGCATTACCGAGATATTGTTTGTCCTATAATGACCTTTTGAATGACTGTAGGTGTGACTTTATACTCGAGGCAAGGCATGAATAGCTTTTAATTTGAAAAAAGCAGAAGTATGAGTTCAATTCAAGGATGTTCCTGCACCAATTTAATGATTTATTGAGAAGTACGTGAAAGCTCTTATTTCTTAAATATTGAAGCACGATTCATCTTATTTCTTATTGAAGCATGATTAGTCATTCCATAAATAATGGAAGGTTTTCTCATTCCCATATATGTAGGAATCAATTTTTCAAATAATAATATTAACAAATAATAATAAAAATAAATATATAATATATGCTACAAATCGTGATTAAATTATATTAAATAAAATTAATTTCAAATATAAAATTTTAAAAATTATTATTATTTATTGTTCATATTTTAATTAGATATATTAAGTAACAAGCCGTTAAAATCTCAGGGTCGGCTATATGGATCGCACTTTGCCATTGTGCTTGATCAAAACACATATCTCATTCAAATTTAAATATTTTAAAATTGCTTCCTTCCAAGTTTCTTAAGACTACCCCTCTCCCTTTTAATTGCGTTCTTAATTATAATGTTTATATCCTTCTCACCGTGTGCATTCTTAATTCTAATGTTTCTATTCTTCTCACCGGAGCCTCGAAGTCTCTCTTACGCACATGCCCAAACCATCTTATATAAAAATAAAACTAGAAAAATACATTTATAAATAATTTAAATAGATATTTTATTTTTATATATCATATATATTATATATTTATTCATAAACTGAACTACAATATAAAAAATTATATGCGACCACATATGCTTATAGGAGTTTATGTAATGATATATTTTTATTAGTTAATATGTATATGAATTCACAATGCACTAATTTGTTATATAATACTAGTACAGAGCCCGTGCGATGCACGAGTTGCACAATTTTAAGGCTATTTATCCAAGTTTATAATTATATACATGAATAAAGAAAAATGTACGGGATATATATAGTACGTGACCCGTGCGAAGCACGAGATATATTTATTTAGAGAATATTATATTATAAGATGCAATATTCAATAAAAGTTTATAATATGCAAGAAAATTGTACAATGTTCAATAAAAGTTTTATAATATTCAAGTGGAGTCTTAAGGTCTCTTGTACATTAAGACTACTGACAAAATAATATTTTAATCAATGAGTTTCCTTTCCTTGTAGCCAATTGTGAATGTGATTTGAGGAGTACAACAAATCGATATATAGCCGACTTGCTTTTTTCATTGTAGTTTTTTTTCTTTTTTTTTTTTTTAATGAATTTAAAGATATTCTAAAATATAGCAAAAATTATTTTTTTTTATTACAATTAGGAATTTTACTAAATATAGACTTTCAATTTATGGTGTTAATCAACGTTTAAGTCTAAAAAATTAGGAATTTTTACCTCTTTTAATCAACGTTTAAGTCTAAAAAACAATAGAGTTATTATAAGTTTTTTCTACATCTTTTAAAACATTAAATATGAGCATGTTAGGGCTAGCTTGTAAAATTATTAATATATTATCTCACTAAAACATTTATACTAATAAAAATTTAATTTTAGCATATAAATTTATCCCTTGATATAAGAGAAAGTAACAGTTTTACTTATTGTTGTTCTCCATATAATATTTAATTATTATTTTATTATATAATAAAAAAGAAATATTGTTACATAGTGTAGTAGAATTGTTATAAAATTATATGTTTTTTTTTTACAATATGGATTTAATATTTTTTTATGATTTGATAATATAAACAAATCTATACTTAACTTTGACAAATAAAACAAATAAATACTTTAGTAAGTATTTAATGTATATACTAAATAGGAATATATTTGTTATAATCAAATACCAAATATAATCAAATAAGTCAAAGTGTACATTTTTATTTGGTATTTAATTTTTTTATTATTAAATTTTTTTTATTATACTTACTTTTTTAAAATAAAACAAATAAATAAATCAATTAAATAAATAAAATATTATAATACCAAAATAGTAATGGCATTTAATGCAGTTGACTTTTCTAGATAGTAAATGTAGTAAATAGAATCTCCTTTTATATAAGTATAGATATGATATTATATATGTTGCTCAAAATAGTAATGCATTTATTGTATTGACTTTTCAACTTACTAAATTTCGTAAATGGTACACCTTATTATATAAGTATAGATGTATGAGTGTAACAATACGAAAATATATTTATTAAAAATATAGTATATTTTTTTAAAAATAAAATAATTTATTATTATCATAAATAAAAAATAACATTAATATAATTATTAATTTCTTTCTAAAATATTGTGATAAATGATAATAAAGAATGACAATGTCATTCCATTCAAGTCTTATTCATTTTGCATACCAAACACATTAATAGAAAATTTTGTTTCATTCATTTCTTATATTCATTTCATTCTTCAACTCATTTCATTCATATCAAATTTCATTTCATTATACCAATCATGCCATAATAGAATAAATTGACCTAGAGGTTATAGGATCTTACAAGAGAACAAAAACCCTAAGAATTTATGGAGTTGATTGTTTACTTTGAGACCGAGATGAGATAATAACAATTAATCTACAATTTAGCTTGATCAACATAAATGTTAAATTGATTAAGCGGTTGTCTCTACTACTATTAGTAAAATTAAATAAAATTTGGATGAATTTTAAGTGTTTCATGAATTAATTCCGATGAACGAACCTAGAATCTATCTTTCATATCTTGTTTACTTTATAATTTAGATTAAGTATCTTAGGAAAATTAGTTCTTAAATATTAATTTCCTAGTTTTTAATCATCACTCAAATTGGTAGCCCAAATAATATTCAATCGTTGATATTTTGATATTTAATTAATTAAGCAACAATATATGTGGAATCCAACTTTTCCTGTCACTACCTATAGCTATGCCATACATTTGCGAATAGCAAAAATAAATTGCGAACAAATACCATCTAATGTTAAGCCATCTCCTAAAAGGTTAAGATTGTGATGAAATACCCAATCCCAAATAAATCAGGAACATTTTAATTTTACAGTTATTGCAATTTTTTTTACCGTTGGATTAACACGCATTTGGGGTAGTGACAACGAAAAAAGTGTTGATCCAACGAAAAAAATCCGGGATAGTGACAATATGGTCCAACGTATCAATGAATAGATCTCAGTCGATCGATTATACCAGACAATTTGAGAAGGCAATATAATTATTTGGGGCAGACAGTATTAAAGAAATTCTGTTAGAATATACACTTGCGAGTTGTCCCACATCATCTATACAGGGAAAATAGGCCTAACTTATAAGCCTAGTGGGCTACTCCTCCTACCACCAATTGGTTTTGGGATGGAACCTCACTTGGGCTCCAATTGGGCTTCCCTGACTTGGTACGCTTCGTCCGTGAGACTGCACCCGTCAACCCCCGGTTTGTCAAATTCATTGATGTGAATGTCTGAAAGGAGGAAAAATTCATTGCTAATATCTTAGTTGTATCATGTTACATGGATCCTTTTTTGGCCTTGGAATTTCAGTCATATATTTAATGGCATTATTCAATATCATATTCAATAAATAACTTAATGGCAATATTTAATTTTATATTTAATAAAATAACCTCCACATCAACCAACTCCTTTTATGCATTCCATCCCCTAAAAAGCCTGAAAAGAGAAGAATATAAATGTGTGGGAGAATTGAATGCTTGAACAGATAATTAATTGTGAGCAATAAATAATTGAAATTTATTTAACATACTCATGGACAGATAACAGATTTGAAGGGTTGCCCCTGTTCTTCTACAAATGCAATTTTTATATGTAGTTGAAACTTATATATTGAATATCACATATGGTTGTGTGAATCTAAGGTACGGATTATATAGGTCGACGGATTATACTTTTTTGAATAAAAATAAATAGTTATACTAACAAATGTCATATTTTTGTTTGTAAAAATATTTTTAAAATATCACTTGATTATCTGTACAAGTATTTGTAAAAAATACATAAAACTATCATCATAACATTAATTATAATAGTTTGTCCCCTTGAAATGTAGGCGTCGTTTAGTTAACAACGTTTCACATAAAAAAGCTACAATAGCTGTTTTGACCAAATAAAATAGTTGAAAATACTGTTTGGTTAGCTAACTTTTTTATTCAGCTAATCGGGTAAAAAGTTGTTTTAGAAAACGCTGCAATATGGAGCGTTTTAAGTTAACGGATGAGGAGGAATACTTTTATTCATTTGTTTATTAACTTCCTATGTAAAATAGATGTCTCATCTTTTATTTTTACTTCATTTATATTGCATAGGGGATGAGATCCTCAATTTACATAAATCTAAAAATATTTATTCTGGCTCATTATTTGTTTTGTTTACTTTTGTAATTTTTTTGTTTAATTGTTATCATTAAAGTGTAACAAGCTTTCAATTTTGTAAAATATGAGCGTGGACTTAAAATTCATGCAAATGTTTAGAATTTAAATAGTTAAATAAATAAAATATAAAGTTAATTACTTGTTGTAAAAAAAATTATTTATTTTTTATAAATTGAACTTTGTTAAATCAACCTTTCAAATTCAAAAACCATAAATTATTTGATTTTCTAATAATTGTCATATCTATAAAAAAATTTAAATATTCAAATATTTATATTACTAACAGCTAATTCTGAACAGTTATTTTACCAAACATTATTTTACAAACTACTAATATAATCTGCTGGTCAAAGTAGCTAATTTAATCCGCTGGTCAAAACAGCTAATACAATCCGCTAACTGCTAAATTTAACAGTTGATTGTCAAACAAGCCCTTAGTCATATTTCTCCCTTTGTATCTATCTGCTCTTTTGATTTAATTTTTTTGCTTTTATTTTTTCTGCTTTATAACTAGTGTGTATCCCGTGCGATGCACGGACAAGCTTTTTACTTAAAACCTTTTCTAAGACTTTATATTAAACATAGTTATTTATGTTTGACATCTCATTATTGTAAGAAAAGAAAAACCAAATAAAAAAATTTACATATTATTTATTTGAATATAATGAATGTCATCAACCAAACTAATAACATCCAATATAAACATATGATATATGATAAATTATATGATCGTCATATTTTTTGAAAAAAAAAATCATCAATTAAGTTGAACTATCTGAATATAAAAATTAATTTATGATATCATTGACCATATTTACCCGTTGTATTTAAGATATCGTTGACCATATTTTTAAGATTTGCAAAATATCTTTTTCAAAATAGCATTTTTTTTAATTTGAATTTGACTTTTTCATCCATTTTTTTACAAAAAATAAAAAAATAAAAATAGTATTTTAAAAAATTTTAGACGAAAATCAAATAATTTTAAAACATATCAAAATTAATTTTGAATTATTTTATTTAAATAAGGAAAAACAATCGGATATGTTATTAAGATAAATGGAGTCTTTTTAAAACTCTTCAAAATCTGATTAGTTCTGAATTATTTTATTTTAAATAAGTAAAAAATGTTGGATATGTTATTAAGATAATGGAGTATTTTTAAAACATATCGATATTAATTTTGGAATAATTTTATTTAAATAAGGAAAAAAATCAGATATGTTATATATAAATAATCGAGTCTTTTAAAAATATATCAAAATTAATTTTGAATTATTTTATTTAAATAAAGAAAAAAAATCGGATATGTATGGGCCATATTGTTAAGAATCCACATTAAGTGGACCTGTTTAAAATTAATTTTGATTTTTTTTTTAAATAAGGAAAAAAATCAGATATGTATGGACCATATTGTTAAGAATCTACATTAAGTGGAATTGTTTAAAATTAATTTTGAAATGAAAAAAAAAATCGGATTAAAAAAAATTAAAAGGAAAAAATTCAAAACGTGAAATTAAAATTAAAAACGTGAATTAAAATTAAAAAAATTAAAAATACAAAATTTACCAAATCTCAACCCATAAAAAAAAAGGAAAATCGAGTGAAATAAAACGTAAAAAAAAAGGAAAAGCGAGTGAATTAAAAATGTACCAAATCGAATTTTAAAAAAATGGTAACAAATCTCATCTCATCTCAACCTAAAGAAAAGGAATTATAACAAATTTAACAAAAAAACAACCAAATCTTATCCTAAAATAAAACAATTCAAATTTGGACGAAAACAATTCAAATTAAATTTAAGGGGGAAAAAATGATGTTTAAGCGGGAAATGAAATATTTATTCAAACATTTTTCCTTCTCCATATTATATAGTAATAGATTACTTTGGGATTGAACATTTACGAAAGTTCTAGTATATCCCGTTTACGGGCACCTTAGCAGAGAATTAAGACCCAAAGTGAAGTTCAAGTTAGTTAACAAAGCCTATGTACTTAACAATGTTTATGGGCTGTGGATTTTCAGGCCCATAATTTAGAATAGCTAATGGTGATCTCTTTATGTCTCTTTGTTCTATGGAGAGAGATTAGGGCTGTAAACGATTCGAGTCGAGTCGAGTCGAGTATTGATCTTATTGAGCATGATTAATTTTTTTTTATTTGCTCGAGCTCAAGCTCGACTCGAAATCAAAATGCTCGAGTTCGGCTCGAGTTCCAGTTGAAAATTTTTAAGTGGAAAAGTAAAATTACCATTAAGCACCTATACTAATATATATGGGGGGTATTTTAGTAATTTAACATATATTTCGAGCCGCTCAACGTGCGACAATTCAAAATATGGGCTCAAGCTGGACTCGAGTTCGTGCTCGAGCTGCTCAAGCTCGACTTGAGTTCGGTCAAACTCGAGCTCGAGTCGAGCGCTCACAAACAACTCAGTTCGTTTGCAGCCTTAGGAGAGACTGATGTTAATATTATTAGGGAAAATATTCTATCTCCAGACCTCAAGTTTACTTATTTGTGCTTTTGGTATTTCAAAGCCACAAAAAATTGCGAGATTGTGGATTATAAAAGAATGATGAANTAAAAAAAAAAAAAAAAAAGCTTTCACCCATTAATTTTGGAGATGTCGAAAAAACTACTGTTAAAGTTTCAAAGCCGCCGACACCCGAAAGTCTAGAAACTTGATTATCGATTTGTAGTGATAAGGAGTTTCAATTAACGAAGATAATAGTGAATTTTTCCTGAAAATAACTTTCTAAATATATTTATTTCATGAAAATCTGGTG
Source organism: Striga asiatica (assembly GCA_008636005.1). Classification (NCBI taxonomy): domain Eukaryota; kingdom Viridiplantae; phylum Streptophyta; class Magnoliopsida; order Lamiales; family Orobanchaceae; genus Striga; species Striga asiatica. The sequence goes on along the minus strand of BKCP01006737.1, from coordinate 302,402 downwards.
ATGGATCTCCTCTAAAATTTGGGCAAACTTCAAAGCGAATTTTAATGAAAAAGTATTGGACCGAAACTAACCAACGGACGAAATGTGTCTACCAAATTAATTAAATTGATAAAGTAGTATAAACGAGAAACACGTAAAGTTTGGGTACCGGGTAAGAATTTTTCCCTTATTGTATATTATATGTTGGAACACTCCAAGTAGCTAGACTTAGTGCTGAGCATGGGACACGGAGAAATTTTGAACCGTTTCAAAAATCGAACCGAAAAATATCCATTGATCATTTGACTTTCTCCGAACTGAACCGAACTAAAAAAATAATTGGTACGGTTCTGGAGATTTCATAAATATCCGTACCGAGAACCGAACCGAACCGTCTCGTACCATATCGAACCGTCTCGTACCGTACCGAACCGAAGAACCGAATTATAAAAATAGATGCGTGTTATCAATATATTTTCTGTCAACTTTAATCCTATATAATTTGAAATTTTTTAAAATGAAAATAAAATATAGTAATTACAATTAAGATTCACTTAAATTTCATGTTTAGTAATACTTGATCTACAATTGAATTTCTCGTGTTTAAAAAAAATTAAAATGTAATGAAAGATTAAAGATTTAAAAAAAAAATATTTAAGTTTTACTTAAAATTGTCGATACTTAGCCGTAGTTTATCTTATAACTAACATGATATGGTAGGTTAAATAAATATTACTTTAATATAAAACTGTATTATATTTTGTTTGAATTTTAAATTTTCAATATTAGTTGAATTTAATCCTAACTAAAATTTAGAGTTACTTCTAAAGTTGATTTAAAAGTAAAATCTTTAGTATGATGAAGTATTGATGAATGTTAGATTTTTTTTTAAAAAAATATATAAAAAATAAAATATAACTAGGTGGTCATTAAAAAAATTAAAAAATGATAAGAAATCTATGAATATCCGAACCGAACCAAACCGAACTGAAACGTTCTGATAGTCCCGGAAACCGAACTGAATCGAACCGAACCGAACCAAAAAATAAAAATCTCCAAACCGGACCGAACCGATTTTTTTGGTACGGTTCTGGAGATGGAATTTTAGTGATCTCCGAACTTCGGTACGGTTCAAGAGATTTATCATTCTCCGAACCATACCCACCCATGCTCACCCCTTAGACTCTTTACTTGGGATGTTAAATCCTTATTTTAATTACCAAGTGAAACCCGTTCCACCGGGATGCTAGATACAAAGTATTATCATTGCGGTCCCACAACCGTAAAGCGCCCAAAATCAGTTAGTGAGAGGAGGAGTAATCTACTGGCTTTATAAGTTGGGTCTATTTTCTCTATATAAATGATGTAGAATAACTCACAAGTGATATTCTAATAATTACATTCCTTAAGGGTATGTAAATATTTTTAAATCCTGTTCCACCGAAATGTTAGAAAAATCAGTTATAAAACTTGGGTTTGACCCGGTTTTGACTAATTTTTTTATGGCTAAATAATTAGTTCGGGTTGAATTAAATTGTGGAGAAAAATTCTACGTTCCGAATAGATACTTGTGGTATATTTATTTTCTCAAAAACTGATTTTTAGTGAGTTGGAAATAAATACTTAAAGTTAACATAAATGAGCACGTAACACGAGGGTTGTGGGATTCGAAGGGTCAAGAGTCATTCCCACATTGGATTCTTAAATGAGATTAACTCTCTTTATTATATTACAGAAAGTTGGAGAGGTCACAACAACAACAAAGTTATGTACCAAGTGTTGGTGTTGGCTTTGGCCACACGTGCGTGCGCGGCCGCACGCCGACCGGTCAGTCGGCTCGACTCGAGTTCGAACTCGGGCGTGGGCCTTGGTCCTTGGTCCTTGGCAATTGGACTGTGGGCTGGACTTGGGCAGTCTGGGCCGGTGTAGGGCTTGAGCCTTAGGCCCAACCACTAGATATCTTTTTGGTGCAAATTTATTTGCAATTCTAAAGCCCAAGATAAAATTCAAATTGAGTGGGTTTGGATTCGGGTTATGACCTACCAGTGTGAGAACATCCATGTACATTGAACCTGGACGTGTGACCTTTCACATGTCCACCACCTGACTATTTCAGAAGTTACTGGTGGAATGAAGGTGAGTTAATCACCTGAACGTTTTACCCATTTATCAGGTGGGTTGAAGGTGGCTGTTAATGGCTGGGTTGTTACAAGTTGAACACCAAAGGTCTCCCACTTGTGCTGGATGTCCTATAAATAGAACATAAAGTTGAAGTGAAGATACACTGATCATATCACTACATTCTGAACTCTCTCACAGCCTCACGCATACATATATTGCTCAGTTCTCGGCTATGTTCTTATTCGCTAGAACTCTGAAGACTAGTGTGCTACAGTTTCCGAGTGAATAGCCGTTGTATCTTTGGGGACATTACACACAGGCCCGTCAGCACTACACGGGGCGCATTTGTCTTGCTGAAAGATTTCAATCGTCTCGGCTTTAATCTGTCCGCATTCCAGTTATATTTTACATTTCTTGTTTAGTTCATATTGTAAGAAATGAATTTTTCAGTCAGTTTATAGGTTCCCGTGTAATCGAGAAACATATTTTATAACACTGAGACACTAATTTCAAAATATTATTATATTCATTAAGGTTATGTAAATATTTTAGCAGGATTATTCTCTTATATAATCCTACATGTAGTATAACACACTTGTATACTTCATTCTCACTGATCAACATAAAAAATTAATTAAATCTATAAATTTGAATTTATCATGTGATCAATCATTTGGATTGACCAACTGCGACCTAAACGAGGTCTAATGATGGCGTAATAAATAATATATATATGGACAAAATTTGTAGGATCATGTACACTATATAAATTAATCGTACACAAATTTGTTACATCTTATTTTGGTACATAGTTTGGTACCGACCCATTTGTTTACCAAAGAGAGAGTATTTGTTAGAAAGTTGTTTGATGAACAAAAGCACATGTTAAACTCTGACATTCAATATTCAAAAGGTACTTTGAAACAAAGGCACTTTGAATGAATGAAAGAGAGAAAACTGAAATTCATTACTTGTCCGTTCTCCTCATATCTTTGTGGCCTCTTCTCTCTTGTTACCTTAGCATTCTCAATTCAAAAGAGAAATAATAGGAGAATTGGTGTCAACGGAGTTGATGAAATTTAAAGTGGATGTTGAAGAAAACATTGGTCTATTCTAGTTTTATTAATTTTGAAATCATAAACCAAGATATGAACGAGCTCCCTTGTCGTTTAACCATGGAGTATTGTCATTTGTTGTACATGGTAATTTGAGTTTGGTCGTACCTCATGTTGAACGAGCCCTCCCTTCTTGTTGAGAGAGTTCCACTTGGTCATATTGTACTTCAACTAATTGACCAACATCCATAACACGATTGGTTCATTTGAGGATCTCGAGTTTGATTTTTCCATCTGGAGGGAAACTTTTGCTTAAATCATCTCTAATGAACTCTAGTTTGATCAGTTGATGTTGAGACTCGAGCACAAGATTGGTCAACAAATTGACCAAAGCTACGACGAATTCTTCTTCAACTCTCTTTCAATGTCTTTTAAACAGTTGCCCAATCATCCATCTCTACATTCTTTCTTGAAGAAGACAACATGAATTTGGGAATTGATAATATGTCCAATTGAGTATAACTTCATTACCAAATTGCAATTTCAAAATGATAGAGTTAGAATTGTCTTTAGAATATTTTTAAATACTAGTAGCCATGGAAAATGATGTTTTAATAACAAATAATGTTGATGTAACAACTTACAATTTTTCTAATAAACAATTATTTTTCAATATATATGCCATAGATTTGACAATGAAACCTCTTATTTTATAGTAGTCCTCTACTAAATAAACATTATTGCCCAATAAAATGTAGAAGAAAAATTCATAAATCCTTGTACTCCAAATCATCTTTCAAAGTGTCACTTTCTTACATATCCCTCACACACACACACACACACACAAAAGTATGCAACCACCATTCACTTCATAGTTCCCTTGTCAGTTCTCTCTCTCCCCCCTCTCTCTCTCTTTCATCCTCAAAAATCCTCTGCAACTACTCCACTCATCTCTCATCAAAACCTCCCATCAAGCCACATCTTTCTCTTTCTCTCTCTCCTCAAAACTCACCTCAAGAACACAAATCTCTCTCCTCCCACACAAACCCTAGCAAAAAGAAAGTAGAACAAGAGCAATAAGAAAAAAAAACCCAAAGATCAAATTAAACAATTCACCAAGAAAAACCGTCAAATACTATTTATGGAGCTTTTCCCCGCACAACCGGACCTCTCCTTACAGATCAGCCCGCCAACCGGAAAGCCCACGTCGGCCGCCACGTGGCGGTCATCAAGACCACCGCCCAACGACGACGACCACGGCATGAATCCCACCGACATCTGGAAAAGGGCAGCCCTCCACTCGTCGGCCCACCACGGCCCGTCATCGAGGGTTTCATCCGCGGGGCCCACTAACGAGATCGTAAGCCAGCAGCTGAGCCTGCTGAGGCCCATCAGGGGCGTCCCAATCTACCAAACCCATGTCCAGCCCAATTTCCAGTACGCTCATCATCGTGGGCTGGGCCTGGAGGCTGCGGCGGCGGCCCAAATGCAGGGAGGCTACGGGTCCCATCATCAGGGGATGGTTCGGTCGAGGTTCCTGTCGAGGTTCCCGGTCAAGAGGAGCATGAGGGCCCCACGGATGAGGTGGACCACGACCCTTCACGCGCGTTTTGTCCACGCGGTTGAGCTATTGGGCGGCCATGAAAGTACGCTATTTTTTTTAGTTGAATTTTTAACCGAGGATTTCAGGTTTTTTTTGGTGGTGAGCGTAATTAGGGAAATCGCTAATTCTCATACCCAGTAATAATATTCGCAATTGCACAAGATGTCCACTAATTACTAATCAAATTTCGAACATTCTTCCCAAATATATGTGAGTTAATGAACATTTTTTGCAATTAGATTAGTGGATAGTTTTTCTGCTTGATTTTTTGCATTTTTTTTTGCATTATGCTCGATTTTTATTAGATTAGTAAGTATTTTTTGTCATCACAAAATTAGTTATTGGTTGATATCATTGTTTACCTTAAGTTACTTGCTATATATTACTAAATTTAGCGTAATAAAAAATATGCTAGGTCTGTGTATGTTTTTATGATTTTAATTGTGCTATTGTTTGAGCTAATTGTGGGAAATTAATTATGTGGTATGATTATAGAGGTCAATTTTGTTTGTTTGTGTTTGTATATGACTAATAATATGGTGTGCATTCATATATATATATATATGTGTGTGTGTGTGTGTGTGTGTGTGTGTAATAGGAGCTACTCCTAAGTCTGTTCTTGAGCTCATGGATGTCAAAGATCTCACACTAGCTCATGTGAAGTCCCATTTACAGGTAAATTATTGGACTCCTCTTTGATTAATTAATTAATTGTGTTTGACTATTTTCCAATATAAATTTATTCTGATTTTCTAGTTTCTCCTGGACAGAATGTGTCTTCAAGAGATTTTCATCACTTTTTTTTCTTTTTCATTTTTCATTTCATGAAAATCCAATTGACTTTTTCCTAGCTGAATAATCAACTAGTTTTTGAGTTTACTCAGTATGTCAAAAACTAGTAGCAATTAATGTTTGCCCATTATTTTCATATACCCAATGAAAATAGAGAGAAAGTACAGAAAACACCATCATGACACAATGATATCTGCAGGTCCTTGGTTTAATAAACCACATTTGACAAACCATGGTTAAACCTTGAAAAGATAAGACACATGTTACATGTGCATGTATCATGTATGTGTTGTTTACATACATGCAAAGGGTTCAGCTTTGTCAATTACTGAAATTTACTAGAAATTACTTTCCTATACAAGTTTTTCAGAAATAGCATTTTTTTTTTTTAAATTTTCTATAGCTTATTCTGTTTAATTTCTCATTTAAATTATGTTCTTTTATGTTTTCACAAATATGATTAATTGCTTATTTTTTCGGGCAGATGTATCGAACGGTGAAATCGACTGATAGGGCTGCTGCTACTTCAGGTTCAATGGACAAAATATTAATATTTATTGTGTTTATATGTTGTTTTAAGAAATATTGCTAGGCAATTATACATTATTTTTTATGTAAATTTTTGTTTTTATTTTTATTAATTTTTTGGTATATTTTATTAGGACAATCTGATGTGCTGGAAAATGGGTCTTCTGGAGATACCTCAGATGATTTTCTATTCGACATTCAAAATTTACATAAATCTGAAGCATCTTCCAAACAAGGAAGACAAAATATTATGAATAATATTGATAAGGATTACAATGGTCCATGGAGCAAATCTTCAAGGTAATTATCAGTATTTATTCATGTAATTATTATGGTAAGTCATGAAGTATAGTGTTGGGCAGCAAAATTCATCTGTCTAAAAAGGAAATATATAAAAATTATTACTAATAACTTTATGCAGATATATTCTCTGTCTTTTGTCAAAAATTTGAAAAATTCAATCTAGTAGATGTCAATTTTGTCCATTGACTTTTGTGCATGTAAAAAATGTCAATTTTTATTTGATATTTTCTAAAAATTAGAAAAATTACTAAACAAAATTGGTTATCTACCCAAAGTGAGTGAGTATATTTTATAATTTTGACTTTTATTGCTGCAAGATAATAGGACACACAGAAAATACACATTACTTATAAACTTTAATTATGTGATATAGCATAGATCAATATTTGATATAGGTGTGGCCAAGTTTTTCCTACATAGCTGGTGAGCACAACTTTTCTTGCTCAAAGTTTATTTATGGAAAGTCTTGGGAGACCTAACTCCATAACTGTTTAGACAGCTTTCTCTGCAAATATTTTTAAAATAATAATAATAATAATAATAAAAAGACATTTAATCAGGTCACAATAATTACAATTGTAGGTGGGTGGTGGAATTTAAGGAAAAGTGAACTAATCTATTACTCCGTATAAGACCAATATTTGATCCCATTTTGAATTCAACTGGATAATTTAATTAGCTGCCTTCATTTATCAATCATCTGCCAGAAAAAAATAAATAAATAAATAAATAAAAAATCCCATTTAATCAAAACCAATTGTAGCAATCAAAATTGCATTAAAGATTGAAAAGGGCTAGAGAGAAAGGCATAGAAATTACTGCTTAGTCTGGCTTTTGGTGACAGCCTATTTTATTCATCAATAATTGTTACCTCATGGACAAATGATGTTAAAAAAAATTGTAAAATAAAAAAGAGAAAGAAAAAAAAATTATATAGTACATATGTAGAGACCATGACGCATAGTGGATGAACTATGCTATATATTCTTCATCTTGCTTTTTGGTACCTTTTGACTACATATCAACTAAGCCTAGGATGTAATCTTTCATGGGAAAATAAGATAATATTTTTTAAATAAAAAAGAAAATAACAGTAGTTGTGCAAACGTAGTGGCGTAATAAGTAATACTCCTTCCTATTTTTATTAAGTGTCGTTTTGAAAAGTTGCACAGTAATTAAGAATTTTTTTTTTTTGCCAATAATAACTCTCATTAATGAGAATAGAGATGGATATTTTGATAAAAGATGGAGACTGAATATGAAAAGACGTAGTGTAATTATTAGCTAGATGAGGGTAATAACGAAAATATATGTACAAAAGATTCAAAACGTTATTTATTTAGTTAATTGTTAATAAAACCAAAATGACACTTAAAAAAAAAGAGGTAGTATTACATTGGCAGAATAGTTTTCAAATTAGTTTATCGAAAAATACACTTGATAGACATTCATTACTTAATGAAAGTTAAACATGGATCATCTTTCTATTGGATTTTGTCGGTTCAATTAAGCTATGAAACCTGGCCCAAATGTAGAAGTTTAGGCACCAATTGGAATTT
>BKCP01006737.1:227904-294455 GCA_008636005.1 Striga asiatica | reverse complement strand
GGTTTACATTATACAGTAAAGTTAAGGAGCCAACAGCCAATGAGACAGCCCCATCCCACATTGGAGCTATGTGGGACAGCCCCACATAGAGCTGTCTTATTGGCTGTTGGCTCTGTAACGGAGCCAACAGTTAGCTCCTTAGCATTATTGTTATATTATATGCTTGTTACTAATGCCCTGTCAAAATGTCACGTGAGTGTGTTTTCACTTTATTTTTGTACCAAAGACAGAGAATAAAAAATTTTGTGGAGAAAGCATAATCCATTAATAAAAAAAGTGAGTGAATAAATAGATAAATGCACTTATTTTGTAGCAGGGAAGCTTGGATGCATAAGAGAGCAGGGGATTTTGACGTAGGCAACTTACAATCCATTGAGGTAACTTTTATTTTAAAAAATATTACTAATAATAACAAAAGTGCCCTTGTTGCTCGTGTGTGTTGATGATATCCATGTGTGCACAAAAGCTAAAGGTTAAAAGCTTTTCCTCACTTAAAGTTAGGAAGTAATTAATTTGTAATCTCTTTATTCTCACACTTTGAGAGTTAGGGAGGAAAAAAATGAAAAGAAAAGCCTAGTTAAAGCCAAACAAAGATCTTCATAGNTATATATGCAATGGGTAAGAAATCCCTTGCTTTAGATGAAATTAAGATCAACATTGAACTAAAAATGTCTACTTGTTATAAGATTACATAAATTCAGCCAATTTTTAGAATATCTCTGTATCGGATTATAGTTTAGCATGTCGATTTCTTGTGAATGAATTGTGTAACAAAAACATATGATACATACATTCATATATACACAATTAATTTCTCATGTATATTTTACTTGCATGCACGTAGAAGGATATTGAACCAAAACTCCCGAGCAGTTATGAGAGAACATCACAAGCTTTGAGCCCATCGTCGAGTCTATCAAGATCAAGCTCGAAAGAGAAGCCTAATCTGGAGTTCACTCTTGGAGGGCCTCTGTGATTAAAAAGTGTCGAAATATTCGGGATTACGTATAAGATCATTAGTTATAATGGAACTTAATTATTACATATGTGTATGATCTGAGGGAAGAGAATTAGGTGCCCAATGAATATAAAATCAAAATGGTACAAAAAGAAATGAAAAAGAGAGAAGGGAAGGAAAAAAAGGAAAAGTGAGGTTAGAGCTAAAGAAAGACAAAAGGAGACAAGAAAGGAATGTGATTGATGTCAAAGTTGTGAGATTCAAAATCATCCCACAATTAAATATAGTAAATATGGAATATATAAATGGTTTTGTGCTTTTATGCATTTTGGGAAAAAAATAGAGTTTGAGGAAAGAGTTATGTACAAGGTATTCATTATATATTGTGAATTTAATTAAGTGATTCTCGGTTGTTTTTATGCTGATGAGGCAGTTTTATGTCTCACAAGTGAATTATCTGATTCTTGCACTTAAATGTTCAAAAGAGAAAATGAAAAGAAGGGAAAAAGGAAAACAAAACAAAGTAATTCTTGTATGGGCTTGTCACATGCCCTATACTTTACCTATATCTATGAAAGGACAAAGGAGATAATTAAGGGGAAAGTGTAAAACATCATGGACTGGTAAAGGGACTAAAAAAATAAAGGTATTTGAAGCAAAGTTGTGCAAAGGGAATAGTTTCAAAAGAGGGTGTTGAGAAAGAATATTAGACATACAAGATTGGTTTATTTATTCTCTTATTAAGGAACTACATTCTTTCTTTAATTTAAACATGACAGGTCAGAATTNAGCGTAAACAAAAATACAAATAGTTGTTTGAGTCGGTCTAATTGTTAAGCGGGTCAATCCGTCATACTATGTGAACAAATATGAGTACTTATACAGTTATATCATATCAAATGTCATACTTTTGTTTGCTACTATTTTTTACAGTACGACATTTTTAAATGAAAATATGAATATTCATAAAAAATGTATGTCAGTCTAATTATTATATAATTATTATGCAGCCTAACAAAAGATCCACTAAAATAAAAATATGGCATTGCAAAGTACAAGTGTTATTTTTGTTAAAAAAAATTATGACGTACGATTCGTTTCGCCCAACTATGAGCCTTTTAGCTCGTACCAAAATTTGTAAAAATAAAAAATAAAAAATTGCATAAGTAATGAGTTAAATAAATGAATGCTTTCACAAATATTCTAGTAATATATATATGAGGTAAAATTATTTCACCCCAAATTCAATGCATGCTGTTTTAAAAACCACTAGAAAAAAAGGAGGAGACAGAGAAGTGCAGGGCAGAGATATGGTCAAAAAATGTCAAATTATTACACCATCATTACACTATCATTCATCCTGAGCACGTGAAACCACGCCACACGTGGCATGATCCTAACGGCTGCACTCGTGGATGGAATGGGAACCGTAGGATCTGAAGTTGGGTCTACTTTTGGGACAATAACTTGTGAGTGTGACTTGGCTTTATGAAAAATTTTCAGGATTATTGAAATAGTCGAGGCACTTTTGCATGAAAAAAGTTGAGCTCGAAAATTGAAATGGCCCTACACAGATATGACTGGAAAAAGGAAAGTGAAATTTTTATTTCAAAATCTTTGCGAATCAGTTCAGCTATGCAGATGGAATTTTGTTCAATTTGGATATTGTATTTTACTTAAATTTTTGTCCCCAAGTGCTTTTCCCCTTTCAGTCACAATTTGAAGAATGTAATTTTAAGCATAAAAAATTCTTATATAATAATTAATTGAGAAATTATTACAGAAATATTAATCATAAAAATTGAATCGCTCCTTAAGGATTTCGAAAAGTCACATATCAATTCAAAACTATAAATCAAATATGACCAATTTACCATTAGTTTCATCATACAATATAATCAAAAGTTGTTGCTGTTAGATTGTTTAACTAATAGAAACCATACTTTCTAACAAGAAATGCACGTTTATATTATAAATATTATACTTTTATTTATGATATATTTGAAAATATCACATTTGATTATTGACTATGAATATATATATATATATGTATATATATATATATGTTAAGAGAGTGTGATTGTCTCAATTAACTATTTTAACATGAGACTTGGCATTTAGTTGTTGTTGGTATATGTGTCATAGAGACAATCTTTTAAGAAAATATATACATGATCACATTAATAATTATATTAGATTATAATTATGGTATTGCAATTAATTAAATAATTGTTTGATTGTTTGTAATTTATTAATTAATTGCTCTCTTGAGTTGATACTGTCATTAACAGAGTGAGATGTTAATTGATAAAGTATAACTCTAAAATTGCCTAAATCGATGATCATTAAGAAAAAGGGATATTTAATGATACGCGATAGATTGACATGTGGTCTGCATCACATTCTTGGAGAATATAATATGTCTCACTGCTATGAATAATTGTTATTCGTGATGGACACATGGATACTTTGGAGAGTATTGGCATATCCTACCGAGAAACCATTTGTTTATGTGTCTATGGAAGTATCGGTGTGTGGAATGGTGTAATAGTCCTTTGGCTTGAGGTCAATACGCAATTCATGTATAGAGTGATTTACTTAGACCTAGTCCAACGCTTACGCCCTTATGGGTAGACACGGACTTGTGTTGGGTAGATCACAATATATATGGAATTGGTAGTTGAGCCAAGATAGGATTCATTCCTCGAATATAGTTTTGAGAGAACACTCGTTTTCTCTATACTGGGTTGATAAAGTCATTGGTCAATGCACATGATTATATTTGAAATGGTGTTCAAATATAATTAATTAAAATCAACCAGTGAGATGAGATAAATGATTAAGCTGTTTAGATAGATACACATTCAAGTCCTAAGCTTAATCGAGTGGTTCGTGAATGAAGGGACCATATTACTATTGAATTATACATCAAAGGTTTGTTTGCTTTGTCTATGTAAAAGTACTTCATATTTTGAGTTCGTCCTTCAACTCAGTCTAGGAGTTTCGTAAGGATCATAAATTAGATTTATGTCAATATATGAAGGTCTATAGGGTCACACAATATACAATCTAGTTTCCGGCTAAGAGTGAATCGAGAGTGTTAAATATTCAATTAGATTGGAATATTTATTTATGAGTAATGAGATTATTTTCTATTTGATAGAAAATATTTAATTAAGTTAAATTAGATTTATACTTAATTAAATTGTTATTGGATTAAAGTCCAATTACCTATTGGGCCATAGGATCTCCTACAACCCATATAATTAGGTTTGACCTAATTATAAATAGGTCATTATCTCATTGTAGTCTTTAACGATCATTAGATGAGAAAAAAGACATATGCCGTAAAACACAAAACATTATCTAGCTTTCTGACTGAGGATTCCTAGCGTCTTCACCGGAAAGGATTCATTGCGTTGGATCGTGCACCGGGATCTAGATTGTGTGGATATCATAGTTAAAGACAAAGCTTAAACTGTAAGTTTTCGTTAATTATTCACGCGATTTAGGATCATATCGAATAGCTATAGCCGGATCTTCACTGTTGGTAAGAAAATTTTAAAATTCCGCTGCGTGTGCGATTGATTCGTACATCGAAAATCCAACAGTTGCATCGAAGGTTTTTTAATATTCCATTCAAATCTTTCTAATAAAATGTTGAGATTTTTTTCAGTCTAACAGATCTTATAGTAGGTGTACTAGATGACTGTGTTAGTGGTAAATCTAAAAACTCATAATTGCATTAGCATGAAGGATGAATTTTTTTTTCCTTCTATTACATAGTATCAAGTTAATGGTATCAATTTCAATTACAAACTTTTTAAACTTCGAATAATCATATTCGGTAAATGATATGCATTAGGATACTAATGAATCAAATGATATACGAAAGCAACAAATTTTCGAGACAAAATTGTGAGTTGGTAGTTGAGGCCATTTTTCTCTACTTTAAGCTTAGAAAGTAACGAGTAACTATACATTATAATGCAATAGCCCAAAGATCTTCGGCTGCCTTGCCTCCAAATACTTGGGCCATAATACTCTGGAATTTACGGGCCCTTGACAGTTGAGTTTGTGCATTTCACTATTCTTGTAGTACATTCATCTATAATAACTAGTACGAATCACGTGCGATGCAGGAGTAAGAAATATTCATTAATATTTATAAATTAAAAATTCTCATTACATAATATTTATAAATTTAAAACATGGAATTAACGACGTACCTATATTAATTTATTGCAACTGTGTCCTAAAATTTAAATTATGCAAAATTATATAAAAATGTCTATTCAAAATTAGTAACCAACCCATGCATTGCACATAACTGATTATAAATCACATTAAATTTGTTTCAAAATATGTGTCAGTTTAAAATTTTTATTCAGAAATTTGATTTGACTATAACGTGATTCCATAAAATAATTATTTTAGTAAAATTTTATCATATATTTAAAAATCTATGTGAATAATAAGTATAAATATAAAACTTATTGTTTTATTAACTAAAATAAATTTATTTTTGTATATTTATTCAAATAAAAAAATTTAAGTAGTTGAGTAAAAGCAGTCAGTCATAAGATTTTTTATGCCAAAAAAATCGATACTCTTTATCATGCTAAAAAAATTAACAATGCAATTCACACAAAAATTATTTGAAATATCGTAACAAAAAATTAATCAAACCGAGGCCCACTAATTAAAAAAAAAAATGGCCATAATTTTTCTGTAAAAATAAAATCGATAAACGCAAATTATATCAAAATATCCGTTCATATAGTTTTGTTGGAGTTAGGATAATTTTATTTTGTTAATTTCATACGAAAAATTGAAATCCACGCCTAAAAACTAATATATTGCCCTGTGCATTACAAAAAAATTAATCTTTTAACAAATTTTCTACTAAAAAACAGTCATCAAATAACCTAAATAAATTTACTCGCTTTATATCATATACTGATTAATTTATTTCCCATAGAAACAACCATCAATACCAAAAATAAATTTGTCCACTTTATAACACATATTTAATTAATTCACACGATTTGAGTAATTAAAGTATCTTAAAATATGGCTTAATTACTTCCTTAAATAATGAGCCACAATTTTCATAAGTGATCATACAATGTATAACATAAATTGTCAAATTAATTTCCAGAAATAGTAAATAAAAATTTTTGGAGGGAAATAGTAACTATTTAAAAAATAATTAAACTTTTATATATATGCAGATAACAATATACTAATTTAAAATTAAACATTTGTATTTTTTTTTTAATTAAATCTCGGCATTACACGCTTCAATTAATGATGATGGTAGTTGGTGTTTTATGGTAGCAAACATTTACATCTTATATCAATTAAGTTTAATTATATTTTTTAACTATTAGATTATTTAATGGTTATACTAAGACTAGTTAATCATAATTTACACTAAATGTCATAGGAAAGTTACACAAGTATCAAAAATTTTAATGCAAATTTTTTTATTCGAGCTCTTTATTCTAAATCAATATTATCCTTTTTTTTTATGTTTGGTAAGAGTTTAGAGATTTTCTTTTAAAAAAAACTAGTTGATTTTAATAGCATAGATAAACCCCTTAAAATATCACACTCGATTGCTATAATAATAATAGTAACAACAATTTTCAACTAATCAATTATCCACAATACCTTAAAAATTACAAAAATTATACTATCTATAAAATCTTTTCAACTAATATAGTGATTCATTTGTAGTTATATAGTCTATGTTTATACTATTCATATTCACTAAGAGCATCTCCAACCATGTTCTCTATGTATACAGTTTCGACAGTAAAATCCTACTAGTTTTACAGTTTCAACAGTGCCAGCAACTCCAATTCATTCCCTCTATAATTCCCTTCTAAAAGAATATTCCAAGCATATTCTTTTTTAATTTTATTAGTTTATTAAATAATCTCTACAAATTACATTTTAATGCATTATGCTTGCTAAAATATACATATCTATGAATATATATTAATTATTGATTAATAAGAATCAAAATCATAAAATTACACACTGCATCATAAAACCAAAATAACATTAATTTTTCCACAAACGTGGATTACATCACAAATATTAATTTAAAAAACAAACATCAACACAAACATGAAGCATTCAATACAATAAAAGCTACGGAAAATAAAATACAACACTAGTTATTGCCATGAGAATATTTTTCCCACAAATGTGCAACCAATGCATTACGAAGTTCATAGTGGGAAGACTTATCCTTGATTCATTTGTGTCGAGCAAGAAATTATTGAAAAGAGACGTGATCTCACGGTGCTGGAGTAACCGTAGGAGCACCAAATTGATCATCACTTCTAATTGGCGCACTAAGATCACGTTGCTCTTTGACATTCATATTGTGCAAAATAATACATGCTTTCATTATATCATTAAGCACCTCTTTTTTCCAAAAACGAACAGGACCCGTGACGATTGCAAACCTTTTTTGTAGAACTCCAAATGCACGCTCAACATCTTTTCTACATGCCTCTTGTCACATTTAAAAGTATTCCTCCATTAGATTTGATGATGCAACAAAAGACTGAACAATGGTGGACCACTTTGGATATATACCATCTGCTAAATAATATCCCATATTAAACTGTTTACCTTGAATGGTGTAATTAGCTAGTAGAGCGATATTTTCAGCAAGATTTGACATTAGGTGATGCTTCCAGCACATTAATGTCATTATTCGCACCTGGCATACCAAAATATGCGTGCCATATCCATATGTCATAATCTGCCACAGCTTCCAAAATGATTGTTGGCTTTCCGGAACGTCCAACGTATTGACCAACCCATGCCTTAGGGCAATTCTCCCATTCCCAGTGCATGCAGTCCAAGCTACCTAACATACCTGGGAAACCACGTTGTTCACTAATATGAAGCAATCTAGCGATATCATCGTGATTTGGTGATTTCAGATATTGTGCTCCGAAAACTGCAACGACTCCACGGTAGAGTCTCTTTCGTATTCATTGGTCATTGACTCAGCAATCTTAAGATATTTTATAGGCCAACTGACGAAGTGCCGCTGTCCCTTTTGTATATGTTGACAATCCAAGTCGACCAAGACCATCCTGACGTTGCTGGAAAAAAACTATCATGATTTTTCAATGCTCGCATAACACGTTTGAAATTATGAATAGAAATCCAAACCTTCGACGAAATGTATCTTCATCGTAGGTTGGATTACTACTAAAATAATCTCGAAACAGAGTGCGATGGGCCTCCTCCCGATCACGATGGACTACTCTATGTCCCGGAACAGAACCTCTTGATATTCATTATATTTTCATGCATTACGAGTGATATATTGTGATATTTGGCCCTGGTTATCGTGTGATTGTGCACCATTTCGTTTTATTTATTAAACTATGATAGAGGTGTTTTTGTTGTTGTTTTGCTGGAAATATGCCCGGAAAAGCGTTGAAGATAAAATCGGGACGAAAAACGGCGAAAACGGGTGCAGAAGAGGTCACACGACTCATGTGGGTAGTGACACGGGTCGTGTAGGTTGAGAAAATAAGAAACGCAGCTACGGCTTTTTCAGACGGGTCGTGTGGGTTGAGACACGGGTCGTGTGGCCTCACACGACTCGTGTGACCCGGTCGTGTGACCAGTCGTGTGAGTCTGGAAGTTTGCCGAAACGTTGAGAAAAGTCACACGACTCGTGTGGCATGTGACACGACTCGTGTGACGCGCAGACTAGTTCAGCGGGGAATAGGATTCTTGTGCGATTTCTTCCATTTTTCGACCCAGAATAGTCCTACAGTATAAAACAGACCTTAGGAACTCGTTTTTGGGACTTTTGACATCATTGGAGGCCTAGAGAAAGCGCGAAACACACGAGGGATTCGCGGAAGTCAAGATTGAAGATCCGGGAACTAACGGCGACAATAGTTCTTCTTTCTTTTCTCTTTTTCTTCTTTATTGAACTCATGAATATATTTATTTTGAGTTTTGAGAATATGTTTAGTAGCTAAACCTTTTAGGGATTCTAGGATTTGCGAGTACTCGGATTATTTTATGAAGTGATTTTGTTTATTCATTCCGGTTTATCATTCGTTTATTAATTTCTTGTGCTTTTATTAATTGTGTGAATATAGGGCCCGTATTTATGCATATTTGTGATTGACTCGAGACCGAGAGGAGATAGTTGATTGCTAGAATTGGAAAATTCATAACGTAAGAGACTAAACAGACCGAGAGGTTGATAGAATCTTGCGAGGGAACTAGAATCTTAGGAGCTTATGGGAGTTGATTGTTCATCTTGAGACCGAGAGGAGATAGATAATAATTAATATCTACGATTTAACTTGTTCGAGAGAAAGGTGTAAATTACTTTAGTGATTATCCCTACGAATGGTAGAATTAAATAAGGTTTGAATGAATAGGAAATCTTTGTTAGAATAATCCCGAGGAAAGCATAGCCTAGAATCTATTTTCTTATTCTTGATTTATCTTAGAACAAGCCTTCATTAGTGTTAGAATTTATTTTGCAATCATTCATTAGTTTAGAATAAAATCACCATTCAAATTTGCATTAGACTGAATATATTTAACCGTTTACATTTTGATACTTAGTTATTTTGACAACAATCTCTGTGGAATACGACTTTGCTCGCCACTCACTACAGCTATACCGTACACTTGCGGATAGTGAAAATATTTTGCGAACACCTCTCCAAGTTGGTTGGCTACTTTGCGCGGAGAGAGCATGTGCCATAAAAAAATTGTTGGTTTGCAATATATGAGTGGTGGTTGATTCCAAAGTGTTATCAAAAAGAGGCAATGAAACATTTGCATCTTTCTCATCAGAATCATAATTATAAGAAGGAAGATAATTCATTGTGAATGATATTAGAGGGAAATATTACAGAAATATTTGATAATGAATGTAATATGTAGCTTGGATGATATGAAGTATAGTAAGAAATACATGTTTTCTTCATTGGATTCTTTTTCTGATAAGGCCATGTGAAGTGAACCATTGGATTCTTTCCGGATAAGACCATGTGAGTGAACAAATTTGACCAACACAGTGACAAATCCAATAATTTCAGACAAGGCCATGTGTTGCCATTATTACTTTACATTATTACTTTGCATATGATTCTTTTGCATAGAATGACAAATGAATAAAAAAAATTAATTTGCATTGAATTATTTGTAGTCTTCAAGAAGCATAGGATTCTTTGCATAGGATGTAGTATTCAAGAAGCATATGATGACAAATGCAATAATTTCGGACAAGACCATGTGTTGTCATTATTACTTTACATTATTACTTTGCATAGGATGACAAATGAATAAAAAATTAATTTGCATTGAATTATTTGTAGTCTTCAAGAAGCATAGGATTCTTTGCATAAGATGTAGTATTCAAGAAGCATAGGATGACAAATGCAATAATTTTGGACAAGGCCATGTGTTGTCATTATTACTTTACATTATTACTTTACATTATTACTTTGCATAAGATGACAAATGAATAAAAAATTAATTTGCATTGAATTATTTGTAGTCTTAAAGAAGCATAGGATTCTTTGCATAGGATGTAGTCTTCAAGAAGCATGGGATGACAAATAAATAAAAAATTAATTTGCATAGGATTCTTTTGCATAGGATGACAAATGGTACAACTATACTTGTTGTGCGTGTGAATTCGTTTATCTATTTATACATCACACTTCAAGAAGCAACCACACACATATCTCATTTCTCCTTCCATTATTGTAGTCTTCTTGTTCCCACTCTTCTTCAATATCTTATTTTCTTCAAAATGTCTTCTTCAAAAGGGCCAAAATACTCCAAATCGGAAGATGTCTTAATTGTTAGATGCTACATAAGTGTTTCGGAAAATCCAATATCATCAAATGATCAAAGTTCTTTAACCTTTTGAAAAAAAAAAAAAAATACATGATGAATACAACTCCCATAAACACAAAGATTTACCAGAACGCTCAATAAGGTCTCTTGACTCTCGTTACCGTCTCATGGAAACTCATTGTCGGAGGTTTAATGGATGCTTGAAGCAAATCGAATATCGCAATCCTAGTGGGACACAAATCCAAGATAGGGTGAGTATTTTGTTTTAAGTTCAATCTTGGTTCATGTTATTTGCTTGTTTTATAAGTATACTTACAATTATATATCTTTACTTTGTTTGTAGATTGAGCAAGTCGAACAATTGTTTGACAAGACCTAAAATATAAAGATGGCTTCAAGTTTCAACATGTGTTCCGACTATTCAAAGAGTTTGGAAAATTTGATGATAATGTGTCCCAACCACGATCTCGTCATCGGGATTTTAATACACTCAATGACTCTTCCTAGTCCGACGTTTCATATGATGGACAACCAACACCAGAGTCTCCGGGATTGTCGTCTTTTAGTCCTCAACAAAGTGACGATGGTGTTGGTGGAATATCTTCTCAACGTCCAACGGGAGCGAAAAAAGCAAATTGAAGAAGAAAAATGAAGACCAATTTTGCCAATATTTTCAAACTCTAAATGCTAAAAGCGATACTATTGTTGATTTGTTGCAGAAAGCCGAAGAACGTCAAAATATCCAGCTTCAATTGCAGAAACAACAAATCGATTTGCAGAAAAGGAGAGATGAAGATAGAATTTTGATGATAGATTTGAATTCCCTTACGAATCCCATGATACGTCGACATTGGGAACAAAAACAAATGCAAATTTTACAAGAAAGAGAAATTGAGCAACAACAATCTCAAGCAACACAACCATCATCTAACACGGGTCAGTTTGGATTTCTCGACGACATCGGGCATGACGGTGGAAATTTGAATGATTATTATGGTGACAATTAAGTATATGAAACCGTCTATTTTATAATCCTTTTTTAGTTTTTATTTTTATGTTCCATATTAATTATTGTTGTTGTAGTATGTGTGAGCTTTAAGATGGGTTTTTTAGTTTATTTTTATGTTGTGATTTTAATTTTAGTGTTTGTACGTTAATTTTAAGTGAGTTGAATGTTTATCCTTATTTTGTAATTTTAACTTGTTTATTTGAAATTTTTATTTAAGTGAATTTAAGTACTAATTAATATTCTATCATATTAATTAATAAAAGTATTCAATTTTTCATTATACTACTTAAATTTCTACCATATTAATTACAACTAGTGCGTAGCCCGTGCGATGCACGAGATGGTATATTTTCCTGAAATGTTTAACGTGTGAAATATTAAAAATAATATAATTTATATATATGTACAAAAATAAATGGATTGCAAAGAAGGAAAAAAAATATAAATTATTGAACACTTTCTTTGTGAAGCTTTGATATATTTGATTATGAATAGAAAAGTATGAAATACTACCTGCGGACCGTTGAGATAGATGAGAAGATTTACTTAGAATATATAGAATAAATATTGAGATAATGATTTACCTTTTACCTAGTATATATAAAATAAATATTGACATAATGTGGGAAAATTGTGACGAATTATGACATAAATTCGTTTAGAAGTTAGTAAAAAGTATTCAAAAATTAGATTTATTTTTTATTTTTTAAATCCTTACAGTAATTCGTACGCTCCTTTTCATACGCTTAATTTATCAATTTTACACATACAAATCAAAATTAATGCAACTCGAAATATTATATAACAAATAAAATGAGATTTTTTATCTAACATTTAGTATATTGCCGGAAATCTTTTATAAATCTTATTCTCTTTTTATGCACATAGATATTAAAGAATGAGTAAAAAAATTATCTAAATATGTTTAAAAGTATCTAATATTATATGTGTTAACAATGTTACAACCAAAAGACATTAAGAATACGTAGACTATTATATAACATATGTGAAAGTATTAAAATATTTTATATTACTAGTACAGATCCCGTGCGATGCACGGGGTGCACAAAATTAAGACTATTTATCAAGTCTTATAATTATATAAATGAATAAAAAAAAATGTACGGGATATATATAGTACGTGACTTGTAATAGGACAAAATGTAAACACGGGTGATGCACGGGGTGCACAATTTTAAGGTCATTTATTAATACAGAGTCCGTGCGATGCACGAGATGCACAATTTTCTAGTATGTGTAATACAAATATATACCGTATGCACGGGACAGAAGCACTAAATGAGTTATTTTCACATAGCTTGCCCGTTAAGTAGCTCCTGAACACGGGTGCACAATTTGTAGTACGTACTATAAAATCAGAACAGATTTCCATACATTTAGATAATAAATTAGATAATAAATAAAGCCTTTTTTATGTTAGTAAAGATTTTACGTACTTTTTTTGACTTATCGGATGTTATGAGATTTTTTTTGTTAAACTGATTTTATGGATATGATACAAATACAATTAGAGGATTGAACAAAATCAGAAGAGATTTATATACAATTAGATAATAAGAAGGAATTACATAAGGAAAAGAAGAAATTAGATAAAGAATTTTGAATCTACATTTTTTTAGTATAGATAGACTTTACGTACAAATTTTGACTTCACCGATTTTATGAGATTTGTTTTGACAAAATCAAAGATGAATACTGAAGACTGTTTTTATTAACATTTACAATGTGTATTTAATGTTTTTTTTTTTGACAAAATATTCTTTTTAAGTGTGATATATAAATATTAAAAATACTTAAAATATTTTATAACATCTATAAAAGCATCTAAAATATTCTATATTATTCACAAATAATGTTTGAAACTACCTAATAATGTTCGGAGAGCTTCATTAATTTAAAAGTGTAAAATAAATAAATAAATAAATGTACAACTGAAAAAGTTACAACCAATTGTATGGAGAATTAAACTAAATCTAATTTTGTAGGATACATTAAATATTGATTAAATTTTATATGTAAAATAAAATAAAAAAATAACTGGAATAGTTTTACGTGTTGCAATATTTTATATTTAAAAAAATTAAAAAATCTTCTTTTACGTATTGCATACCAACATTTTAGGAACTACATGGATATTCCTAAATTAATATTGCATATCCAATATTTTAGGAATTAATTAAATGCTAATTTGATTTGCATACCAAAAATATTAGATGCATTAATTAAATGATTGATAAAAATAGCAAATCATTAATTAAGGTTGACTATTCTACATACTACATTTAGTAAATAGTATAGCTTTTAATATAAGTATAGATTATTGAAAAATGTGAAATTACCTCAATTTTGTCTAGACTATTTTATAAGAAAAATATATATACTTAAAGTTAGCATACACACACATATATATCCTTAAAATTTGCCCAACTAACATGTTTAAAAGTATATACAATTTTATATATAAAAAAATGTTTAAAGTTTACATATTTTACAAAAATTAGACTGCTCTCAGTTTATATAAAGTTTGTTGCTCTCATATTCGGATAACGTATTATGCATATAATGAAAGCACCCTACGATACAAATTTATAAATATTAATTAAAATAATTTTCTAAATTATATAAAATTGAAATAACAAAGGTAAATATTACCTGTTTAAATGCGTTACAGCTCTCCCGTTCGTGATGGGTTTCAATAATGCGGACTGCTCTCAGACAGAAAAAAAGGTTTGTTTCTTTTGTTAACGGAACTAAGTGTACCCCTGGAAGCATTATAGCAAAACAGGTTTGTTTCTCTGTATTTTTTTTTTCTCTGAACTCGTGAATGATGAGTTGTAATGGTGGTAGTGAATATCCTTTTATACAATTTTTTATTAACCAAAAGTGATAAGATAATTATGGATTGTATTTGAATAGATAGTAAGTCCCATGATTTTTGCAACGGCCAATCAATTTCACATATTTTTTATTAACCAAAAGTGATAAGATAATTATGGATAATTATGGATTGTATTTGGATAGATAGTAAGTCCCATGATTTTTGCAACGGACAATCAATTTCACATGCTTAATTAACGGAAATATCACCATTATTAAGGAGAATATCCATTTGCTTAATTAAAGTAGAATACATAAATAGAAAGTCAAAAGTCAACTCAATTATTTTTAGGTTTACATCAACCTTTTTAGATATATATAGATAATTAAGTTTAAAATATTTATAAAAATATTTTAATTCAACTCATAAAACTAATTAATCTAATTAGTCCAATTGTAGTTAAAAAAAACTCATCCACAATACATCATTTAGGCGCAAATACAACACAATTTCATTTTGAAAAAAAAAAAAAAGAAAAATCCGAAGAGAGTGTGAACAACGGAACGGTGTGGGAACCGTTCTACAAACCCAAACGCAGAGTTTCCGGCAAATGAAGAGAACCGGTTGGAGATGATTTTCCTCCAATCGTGCTGTTTCCTTGCAGTATACAAGGCCGGTTGGAGATGCTCTAATGACCAAAGTTTTGAAATATGACATGTCCATGAATTAATTTATAATTTTAATATTATATTTATATATATACATAATTTAAAATCTTTTATTTTAATATTAAATATGATATGTCTACTATTTAATTTAATATATAACTTTAATAGTATATTCAGACACATAATTTATAATATTTTATTTATTTTTGTACATATCCACGGGTATTATATAACTATTTGTCCACTGTAAATTTTATCTTCTCCATTACAACTTACAAGTTACAAGTACCTTCTGCTTTCCAAATTCCATGTATATCTTTTTATCTTCAAAACAAATCACCACAGCACAAAATGACCACTAACCTGAGCTTCTTCTCTCCCAAGCCCACAAAGACTCGAGCTTTATTCCCCAAGAACCCTTCTTCTCTCTCCCCCTACACACCAAAACCCTTGTTTAACAAAACCCATTTTTCCTCTTCACATTTCCGATTGGGAGCCAAGAAAAATAAGAACACACTGTTTTGTAATTGCAGCACAGTTCCTTTTGTCTCCCCAAATGCAACCCATTACGAGGTAAGCAATTTATGTGTTGCCCGGATTTTGATTTTTTCGTTCGGAAATAAAAAAGGTTGTCCTTTCTTTATTTTGTTTCCAGAGTTTGGAGAACTTGTGAATTGTTGCTGTCTTTATTTGGTTTTTCGTGCGCGTTTGATTAGACATGTTTGTGCGAAAATCATGTAGCTATTGAAAGGAGCAGATGTATGGGCTTTGTTGTTAAGTTGAAGCTTGTGTAGTGGGATTTCTGCCTCTGTCTTAGATAAATGGGCTTGATTAAATCATGAAAATGACATAAGTTCATGAATTAAAATGAAAAGTATATTCTCTGTTTTATCCTTTTGTGTTTTCGAATGAATTTGAACTGAATTCGATGATGAAGAACGTGCCATCCCATTCGATTTTTAACACTAGAAAGTAGAAACACATACAGTTATACTCACATGGTGTATAGGCTTGATTTGATAATGAAATTGACAAAATTTCATGTAAGAAAATGCAATTTACCCTTCCTTTTATCCTCTAGTGACTTCCAATGAATTTAAACTGAATTCCAAAGAAGTGCCACCCCATTCGATTTTAACACTAGAAACACATATACGCATATGGTGTGTATGCACACATATCGAACCGTGATCAGGTTAGTACTCAATAACAGGATTTTGAGAAATTCAACTATTTTCTTTTATAATATATCTATGGTTAGACTAATACTTGCATGAGTTGCTATTGAGCTTTGTGATCTCATTTCCTGTAAAAGATGTACTCAATAACTGGATTTTGAGTGATTCGACTATTTTGTTTTATTATAATATATCTATGGTTAGATTGATATTTGCATGAGTTGGTATCGAGCATTTGATCTTGTTTCTAGCAAAAGGTAATAATAGTATGCCTTTTCAAATATCCACGTTACAATTTGTTAAGAGGTATAAATTCAGGAAAGGGGTGTGATCACATGGAGGTGAAGCACACCATAAGAAGGCTAGCGCACCTAAGTGAGGTTTCATCTCAAAACCAATTGAATTTGTTGTGTGTGATGAAATCTACAACTCTCCGTGTTAACTCTCTGCTAACCGAGCCTATGAAGGACTCACAAGTGTCGGAATATCAGTTGTGAGTTGTCTCATATAAGCAAATGAGCGTAATTTATAAGCCTAGTGGGCTACTCGTCCCACCACCAATTTGTTTTGGGATGAAACCTGACAAGGTGCATTTAGACTCACATTCTTATGGTGCGCTTCGTTGTGCCCCTTCTCCCGATTCTATAACTCTTAACAAAATTTTGGTACTCGGGATTTATCAGTCATAGCTCATAACTGCACTTAATGCAGTTTGTTGATGATTCATCTGAGGTAGAGTTGAGATTGGAACTCGGGGAGGAAAGCATAGCTCCAGGGGACATCTTTGTGGATGCTAGTGACAACTCTTTAGTGATAAAAGTGAGAAAATCGGGAACTCAACAGACTCTCTTAGATACAAATAGTCTCTTTGGAGTGATAAAGCCTTCCGAAACAATATGGTATATTCAATATTCGTATTATTCTCTTATTCCATAGCCATTACAACAAACATATTTTTTTCGCAACTTTGGCCTATTGTTTGTTCTTTCAAATAGGTACATAGATGATGCCCAACTTGTAGTTAACTTGAAGAAGCTAGACCCAGAACTAAAATGGCCTGATATAGTGGAATCTTGGGAGTCTTTAACGTCAGGGCTCGTTCAACTATTGAAAGGGACTTCTGTTTTTTTAGTTGGGGAGTCGACAGAGATAAACCAGAAGGTGGCTCGAGAATTAGGCATTGGTCTTGGGTACGTACGAGCCCTCAAACTTTCTTTGAGTGAATTCGGTGGATTTAGAGATTATTTTTATCTTTTCTCGAACAAAAGTCTATTTTTTTCACCTGTCGATTTTTGGTGCTTTGAGAATAATTGCTTTGTGCTTCTATTTTGACAGTTACACTCCACTCAGCACGAAAGAGCTTCTCGAGTCGTATACCAAGCAAACTATTGATACATGTGAGTACAATACTCTCTCTCTCTCTCTCTCTCTCTCTCTCTCCCTCTCAAGCCAGTGAAAAATGTCATATACAACGGCTCAAAAACTAGTTTTAAATTTTTAATGAAAGGAAGCGTTATGTGATCAATCTTTCTCATGCATGTAAGGTTAAATGGACCTTATATTTTCATACTTAATCTAAAGAATCAATGTAGAACAACTTCTTCTTAAATCTGCTTTATTTGTAATAAACTTCCTATTCAAATGCAGGGGTGAGGGAAGAAGGCTCTGATACAGTTGCAGAAGCAGAACATGCTGTATTGGAGAGTCTTAGTAGGTACAACTCTTACATGCGCACACCTGTTTTTACCCAATTTACCCTTCTCACTTTTCAAATTGCTCACAATTAAAACTATCTGTTTGTTGTAAATGATAAATATAAACCAGCCAAGCCAGAACAGTTGTAGCTACATTGGGAGGCAAACATGGTGCAGCAGTTAGGCCAAATAAATGGCAACATCTTTTTTCGGGATTCACAGTTTGGCTGTCACAATCCGAAGCTAAAGGTGACGATTATTGTCCTTTTGATAAAAAGAAAAAAAGAATATAATAACTATAGTGTACTTTCAAGTCAACGCCTTAGGTATATTTTTCTTGATTGGTGATACCTTTGGAATATTTTTCACCCTTATGCAACTAGTGATCAGTCAATGCTACAATCAACATAAAACATAATTCTAAAACTACTATGTAAACTTGTAAAAGAATTTTTGTTTTCTCCCATAGCTTTCCTTTATAATATTTGTAAATGGGTTTTGAGCGGATTTTTGTTGCTTCATATCATCGACAAAATATTTTTGGAATATTATCAAGATTTGTTTTAGCTTCCCAAAATAAGGGTACTAATCTTATTAGCTCAATATTATCACTTTCCCCCCTCATTTTTTGTAAAATATTTCTAAGTAATTTTGAGATATCAGATGAGGGGTCAGCAAAAGAAGAGGCGAAGAAAAACATGGAGGATGGCAATGAAGGTTATAGTAATGCCGAGGTAGTGGTGAAGCTTTCTGGATGGGACCCGACTTATTCCAAAGCCGTGGCTCAGGCTTCTCTTAGTGCTCTCAAGCGATTGGTTTTGTCCGATAAAAAACTNTTTTTTTTCTTCTTTCTTTCTTTAATGTGTTTCATTCTCAATCCGTGTTCGTACTTGATCTTATTCCATTCTTGAAATTTCTCAAAAGCAATTCCACAATTTTCTGGTGCAAAAGAGAGGAAAAAAGGGAAAGCAAAAGTTGAATGTGATTATTTGTATGTTCATTTAGTTATAGATTTAGCAGAAAATTGTCAAAAGGCATGCATATTTCATTATTTTCATTTGCTGAGAAAAAAAAAAACATTTTTGCTGATTTTTGAAGGTAGAAAGAGTTTGTATGTAAGAATGGGATGCAGAGGTGATTGGCCAGATATCAAACCACCTGGTTGGGATCCATCATCCTCTGGGGCCGGTGCACCTACACCATCATAACGCTAGACAATTAACCAGTAAGGCATACATTTTGGATCGTCGCAAATTTGAGACGGGTCAACCCATCTTACATTTTTAACAAAATTATATGTTGTATTGTGAAATATTATTTTTTATATACTTTGCTTTTCAGTATGAAAGTATGGACTCTGTCTAGCAACAGTTCTGTTAATATTTTAATGAGAATTTTCTCTAATTCAATTGTTGATTTAAATAAGTAAAGCACCCAAAAAATCTTTTTTTTTTCGCACTTCAAAGTTCAAACATTAACGAAATATGTTCACAACTAAAACTAATTATTTATTAAGTTCCAAATTTCATTATAAACTGAATCTTTTTTTTTTTCCTCGCACAAAAAGATAAAATGATATAAACCTTCCGTTTCTATTTTATTTATATATCGACTAACTCACCCATGGCATCAAGTTTCTATGTATATCAAACTACAAGTTATGCACCGATGTTAATTTTGAACACGTTTCAATACATACTAAATTACTAATAGAAAAAAATAATAATAAATAATTCTCAAGCAATATCAGAAAAGATCATAGACGGAACCAAAGAAGGCTCAGGGGGCCATGGATCCCCCTCATTTATTTTAAAAAATATATATATATATATATATATATAATACTATAAATAAAATATATATAGAAAATCAAAAAATATTTACAAATATATTTATAATTAAAAAAAATTTCAATTCTATTTTAATTTAAATTAATAATTTTATTTTTTTTATTGAAAAATGTACTAACAATATTTATATTTATATTTAAAGATAAATTTTTGAAAATATTTACAATGATTTACTCTTTCGGTTTCTTAATTGTAAATCCATTTAGTAATTTATAAAATCGAATAGTTATTGTTACTTTTTTTAATGTTGGCTTTTTTACTTGTTTGTTTTGTGACAATCACATATTTTTAACTTTAATTTTTTTTTCTTAAAAAAATGCTAATTTGATAAGCTTTCATCAACAAAATGATATGTATTGTGCTACAAATGTTTAATTTAAATCAAAATTTCTACCAGAATACTTATTTTTCATAAATTATAGATGTTGATATATAATCTCGATCATTTTTATTTTATTTTTTTGTAGAAGTTTGAGGGTGATACGAATTATAATATTTTAAAAAGTTGATGATACACATATCGATATTTCTATTTACTAGTAAATACATTTTTATATGAAATGAACGTTTCGACTTAAATTATAAGTTCGTTATTTAACATTTAAAATCGGACCCCCCTGAATAAAATTCCTAGATCCGTCATTGGAAAAGATTATATTACTAAAACTTCTAGATTATATCTACCTAAAAACTGTAATTCTGTTATGCAGTGAAACAACAACAACAATAATTATAACTTATACTCCCTCTGTTTCTTTTTAAATGTCGTTTTAATTTAAAATTTCTAAATTACGATTTTCATGGGATGTGTAATAATTTGATATATTAATCCTCATAAATTTAGTGTTTGAATTATTAATGGTTGGTTTTTAAAGATACTGATAAGCGATAACGTTTGTTAAAGAAAATAAAGTTGAAAGAATGAATAAAATATTTCCAAGGACAACTAATTTGCAAAAATGTTGACATCCTACAACGACATGTATTAAGAAACAGAGGGAGTATTACATATTGCTCAACTCATCGAGCTTCTTTTGGGATATGAATAATAGAACATAAGATAACACACCAACATATTACACTTTTCTTTCATGACGCACGTAAAACAGTTGTCATCCGGATTATAATGATTTCGCTCATTACTATATATATATATTTTTTTTACAAACACCTCTTCAATTATACGGGTTTGTCAAATTGTCCTATAAATCGGATATAAAAGTAGTTTTTGACTAAAAAAAGTTGATTTATGAGGACATTTAAGGAATTTCATATATTTTTCAATAAAATGAAAAAAAAATGAAGAAAGAAAACAACAGCGTAGGCAGCAGTGGGCCCCTACGATTCAGCGTGCTTTCACTGAGCCTAAGTGACAGATTTCCATGCTTCGTAATTATGTGGCAAAAGATTGTTCTTTATAATATGACTCGGATAATATATTTAACTTATCTCATATAAATCTATTTATTATCTTATTTTCATAAAGTGCATATTATCTTATTTTCTAAATTTTGCATTTTGTTCGTATTATTCTCTTATGTGTTTTAAATAAAAATATTATAAATAAAACTAATTATGTATATATTTTAGCATTCAGAATTTTAAATAATATTGTCAATTCACTCATTTCTTTATTATAAACTAATAATGTAAATATAAATGATGTAAATATAAATAAAACATTCATTTTTAAAAGAATATTTGATACACTTTATATATATAATGTGTATATATATTTTTTTAATTAGCAACTATTTACCACTGGTGATATAAAACGTATACAATTTTCTAGTTTCTTTTGATAATTATTCGCATCTGTCTGAGACTCTTGAGTGCTGAAATGGAGAAGGGTTTTTAGGGCTTTATTTCTCTCTTGGCAGCTCGGAGAATCATCAGATCTTCAGAACATCAATGGGGAAAGGGGGAGACCTTTGGGACGATTCTGCCCTAGTCAAAGCCTTCGACGACGCCATTTCCAAATACAAGGCGCACTTTCATCTCTTACAAATCCCTATTTAAATATATTGTGTTGATGACAATAATCATTGTTTCATTGGACTCGATTTTGCAGGCTATGCACAGGGTAAGCGGCCCGGATGTGGAGGAGGAGGTCAATACTGACAAAGAGGAAGCTCAGACGACTGTCGAAGCTGACGATGGAAACAAAATGCTCCGATCTCATGATGAGTAAGTTCATTAACGCTAAGTTACAGTTTTAGTTTTTCTATGGCGTTTAGGTTTATCGCTTAGCAGGAATGAGAAATTTGACGGTGACAGAGTCAGTAAGCGTGTTTTATTTTATTTGAAACAAAAGTTCGCACATCATTCTCAGTTATTGCACATTAATGTTGATTTATTGTCTTTTTATTAATTTTGAGTTGGTGCAGAAATTCACCGAATGATGAGAAGAACCTTCACACGCAGCTGGAAGGCACTGCTCAAGGTGGAGAAAATGGCGAGCTTTCACAAATCAAAGAGAATTCTACTGATGTTCAAAATGGTGCCAATGGAGGGGATTCTGCTGCAAAGCCATCTGATGTACAAACTCAAAACGAGACTGCGTGGTATTCAAGTGCTCCCGAAGAATATAACGAGTTGCTGAACAAATATTACGAGCTCGAGGGACAGAGGCAGCAAATTCTCCAGCAAATTAACCAATACAGCAGCTGGAATTATCAACATGCTGTGTCTAATGCTTCCACTTCAGGGTATCAATCATGTGCTCCTCAACCCCACGATACTGTCACGTGTTACTGTCCGTACGGCTGTCAAAATTGGGCTGTTCCAATTAATTCAGTACCAGCTTGTTGTTCGGGTAAGTCTAAGGACTCAACAATTCATGGAGATTCTGATTTTGTTCAGAAGGCGATGTTTGCTGCCGAAAGAGCATTGTCTTCAATCAAGAAGGAAGCAGATGGAGGTAAAACACTACGAAATTGGTCATTCTTTTTGCATGTGAATTTAGTGCACGAGTTTATTAATTTATTTATTGTTAATATTTTTGTTAAAAAAGAAAAATGGGCTAGTTGGGTGTTATGAGAATTGATGTAGCCTGCTGCTCAGACATCAGTATCTTAACCAGCTTCAAGATCTTTGGCTGTCTTGTGAATAATTTATGATGTCTTATTACTTATATTTGTTCTAGCTAGACATGCTCCGGTTTGGGATTAAATATATATTCCATTTGAATTGACATGTACTATTTGTATTGTTGGGATGGAAGAAAGTGATGATGCTAAAGGCACCAAATCATCTACTGAAGCTAATTTACATAATTTTGAGCTTTCGTGTATTATTATTATTATTTTTTTTTTGTCCTGGCAGTTGAGGGAAAACCACACACACACACACACACATGTAACGGTATGAATAGGAAATACTTGAGCTTGATGTGTGATCCTCTAAGCTATGTACTTTGTTCGTATGTATCAGTGGAAAACAAACAGGCTGGGATTGAAGTAAGTGATGCTGCTAAAGACACCAAATCTTCTACTGATCTTGATGTGGTTCTAAGCGCTTGGTACCGTGCAGGCTTTTACACGGGAAAGTGAGTATCATTATCCTGAATATTTCTAGAATTTTGAAACTGTTTTTTGATGCAGTATACTGTATACTTAGCAATGTTTTTTTTTTTTTTAATTCCCCTTTACGATTCAATTAAAATACCGTATTTAGGTTGGGATTTTTCTTTTTCTAAAAAAGAGGTTGACCTAGTAAATGAACAGTACACACAACACACCCAAAGGGGATTCCAGCCTCCAATCTGTTGACAGAATTTATAATATTTGCTATAAAAAAATTGATTGCCCTGACACTCAAATTGTTTCCTAAAATTTCTCACGAAATTTACTACAAGTCGCTCTGTTTAATTACATAATCATAACTTTATTCATTGTACTCTCATATTACAAATGCACTAATCATTCTCCCTTAACTTCTACCAATAATCACATAAACTGGTTATTATATNNCTATAATCTAATTCCCAAAATTTGTAGGAATAATACAAAACCCACCCTCGAGGTTCAACTAAGTTCAGAAGAACTCTTATCAAGAAAACTAATCTTCCAATGTCTTTTTGTCTTTCGAGATTTCATCCTTTCAAAAGGTATTTGGGTATTTACAAATCTCAAATGGGAAAAAATAAAATGGCTCATGAAGTCATTAGTTTTGT
The DNA here is from genome assembly GCA_008636005.1 of Striga asiatica. Classification (NCBI taxonomy): domain Eukaryota; kingdom Viridiplantae; phylum Streptophyta; class Magnoliopsida; order Lamiales; family Orobanchaceae; genus Striga; species Striga asiatica. Next base: position 270,209 of record BKCP01006737.1, on the reverse strand, counting down.
GAATGTAATAAGATATAACGTCCTTTATTAGAAAAATATGGATGCAGGTAGGTTTCACGAGTTTAAGTAGATATTGGTAGCTTTTTAAGGCTCTTCTGTAAAGAACAATACTTTAGACTTTGTAATAGCATTGGTTCTTGTCTAAACTTACATGGTATTTTTTACTGAAATCCAGGTATCTATCTGAGCAGTCTATGGAAAAGACCAAACACAGTCAAAGCCCTTGAGCCTTTTGATGTAAAGCAGAATTTAGCCGAGGTAGCTACATCTGTGCACAATGAAAAGCTCGTATTTTCTCTACACGAATTGAAGAAAAATCGTCTAGTTCGATGAGGAAAGAATTGTGATATCTCATTGTTGGTTGGTTATTTTTGATTCTGTGCTGCAATCATTTCAATGGTTCATGATGTGATGGTATGTATAAAACCACCAGCAAAGCATATACATTTTGTTTTCATGAGAAAAATGCTGTTACTTTGGTTCTACTGACTTAATTTCTTCTATTTGAAAAATAGTGTACCTTGTTTTCGGTTGAAATTTTCTTGCGTTTGGAAGAATACCACTTCTCTATCAAGCTACACCAGAGCTTAATTATCGAACATATTGACGAATTGTAAGGTTTTTCAAACTTATAGAACATAAGGATAAGCTCGGTGGATATTAATTGTTAATTAATTAATGTAATGTTTGTATCATTCTTAAAGTTTCTTGTCTAAAAATAATATTTCTAAGAACCGGACCGACTGGGCATAGTTCTAAGAATCGGACTGGACTGGCAGGTAGATTGGGAAATTGGTAAGAACCAATTCTTATTTATGTCTTTAGTTTCTTTAAAAATTAATTCAATATAATTTTAATATAAATAAAATGCATATTTAAATATTGTGAATGTGTAAATTATTTTATCAATTAGCTAAGACAATTGAATGCTTCAAATTATTAAAAAAAATAATAAGAGATTTCATATAAAAAAAAATTAATACCAAACATATTTTATATATTAGAAATTAAATAATGATCCAATTTGTTCAACCATTAATTCAACCAATTAACCTTGAATTAGTTGTTTCATCACTTCTTTAGAACCTTGATAAAAACTACAATTATATTAAAATAATAATTCAAATTATGCAAGAATTTTAACACACTTGCCAAGAGCCTCAAACGAGTCGGTCGGCTAAATGGTCCAACTTAAAATATCTTTAAGACGGACTTGGTTTGTTTATTCTATTGCAACTTATTAACTAATCAGACAAATTTTTATTAATCAAACTTAAACTAGTTCATGAAAAGCTTGACGTACAATCTTATGCTTTTGTGCAAATCTCATCTCTCATAGCTCTTGGGGAACTAAAGAGATGCGATGAGCAAAACGCAAGTAGTTCTTTACATACATAAATAGAAATATGACAGTGGCTGGTACAAATATCCACTTATGTTAGCAAAGTAAAAACAAATCGGGTAGTCAACCTCACACAAAAATGTGAGAAAAAAAATACTATTCTGTGTTCAAAATATAACTGACATAAACTGCTAGAACCGACCAAACCCCCCAAATTTTATGCAAGGAACAACAGTTTCAAATCAGAGTTTTAGCGACTAGTATAAATACGCACTTTTGTTAACAAATATATGATGAGTCGACATGCCTAACGATCATTAGGTAGACCTCACGCAATAAATTATGATAAAACTACAATTTTCTATTCAAAATTTAACCAAGGTAACCTGCTAAAACCGACATAAGACCTCCAAAAGTTTATGTAAGAAACAACAGTTCCAAATTTAATCTTTAACCGTAATAACCGATTCTATTGCAAGATATTCCAGACAACTTCAGCCATTTTAACCCATATGTAGTAAGTCAACTAATCAACCATATTCAAGAAAACAAGGCATGTCTATAACCATCAGATCAATGGCACAAGTCCATATTTATCACCCTTAAAACAAACACAACAGATCACAAGGTAATTATCAGGTTAAAGCAAAACAAACAAAGTGTACCCAATCATCGTTGGCACTTAGCAGGTTCATAAACAGTTTACTAGAACATTTGCCCAATTTTAAAACTGACTTGCTTCAGGTGCAAGTAGCTTTTCAGCATTCGAGGTTGGTAACACCTGCAAACACCAGAATGCAAACTGACCATGAAAAAGACAGTGACAGTAACTTGGAATATAGATAAAAATAATTCTAGGCTGTAAGGAAATTTCAGTTAAGATCAAGATAATTGTCCATCTTGAGCAAATATAAGTGTCGTCTCGAAAATTAACACATACAAATGGATAAACAGCCTTGTTTCAGGTTAGTTGTGTGCATGTAACGTGTTAGCTGCGAATATATGTGTCTCAACTCAAACCCATAAGCCTTACACAAATTGCAACAACTTGTGGAAGGGTAAAACAGGAATTCATCCAACAAATAATAAGTGAAAATCGTCAACCATACCTCGCACTGAAGAGTAGTTATTGCTGACTTCAGTACATTATCCCCAACAATCAGCCTCAGCTTCTTAACAAATGCATCTCTACTCATCTTCTTATTCTAGGGAACAGAAATACGAACAAATTTACAAAAAGCTAGAGCAGAATAAAAGATGAGGAAATTGAAATGTGAGCCCCAGTCAGTCACATACCTTCAACAACGTATAGTTGGTTCTCACAAGGTTCATTCTTTCAGAAGTGACCTTGTCGGCAATGGCAGTAAATAGCATAGGAAAAGGCACGCATGGGCTCTTGGGTGCCCTTGATCGAACAGTTTCACCTACAATCTGTTATAGTAAACTCTCATAAGTATAGAAAATAACACGCTCGGAAAAAAATAAATAAATAAATAAAAAATACTATTCTCGACAGTAGTCAATATATGACCGACATATAAAAATTCTCCAAACCATAGCTAACTTAAGACAGTTTTCTGATACTACACACACACACACACACAGGTATAGAGACACAAAAAGGTTGAAACTCCTGAATTTTTCTCCATGTAGAATGTATAATTGGACGTATTAAATTGTTCATTCCGGTAAAATAACTTAAAACACATAAAATGATCTTCATAAATTACCAGTCTTAAAAATCCTGCACCTCCCACCTGTTCCAACACCTCCTAATTAGTGAGGAAAGGAAAGATTGAATAAGTCTAGCATCAATGACGTTTCCCATCCTCATGGATAGGATTTTCCCATGTTTTCAACCACTTGATCTATCCTCAAGTTTTTTTTTTCACCATTCTTATTTTATTTTTAATATAAATGACAAACGTCTTTCACATTGAGCTACGCCAATGAGTAACCTCTTAACTTTGCTATCTGCAGACAAAAGCTGTTGAACGCCCCCATATTGAATGGAGATTTCAAATACTGCTATATCCTCGGTGCAAAAAAGAAGGTGAAACAGCTATTTACAGAAAACAAGTAGAATTCCAATGGCATGCACGATAAACACTATGAATGTTAGGTGTAGTCCTAGACGCCCATGATATTACATTTTCTAAAATCAATAGAAACATTAATAAGAAAATAAATCTGTAAAGAAGAGAAGGAAAGAAAGGAAATAAACTTCAAACATGTATTAACCACCAAAATGACCAACTCTGTGAGTAAGACTACCTGGGTTTGAGGTCCTTCAAAACAACTGAACCGGGAAATACAAACCTCGTTTTGCTGCACACACAAAGGATCTGTGGAAGAATGGAAGAAACAAGAGCTCAACTGCTAAATAGTGGCAAGGAAAGCAGGGGACAATATATAAGGAAATCACATATAAATCGTCCTTATCACCAAAGTTAAGATAGAAAGCTCAAGCTAATTAAAGTTGAGTTGAGAAGTCTTGCAAAATTCTTTGGGGCTTTTTTTCTGACAGCAATAGTTTACATCGGAAGAGCATAGAAGGAAAAGATGCCACAAAACAAAATATCTACTTAAAATCTTTGCCTCAAGAAAAAGAAGTGGGTATATGACTTATAAGGATAGTAGTTCCTGTAATCGCTAGAATACTAGCTAAGTGCTCACTTAACGTATACAACACGACATTGACTGATTGACAGATTGAATTCTAAAAACTAACGTGGTGATTAGTAACTTCAAAATGATTTTTGGAACCATAACAGGTTATATAACATCTCTACACATCATGGATAAAGAAAATAAATTGCAAGCTAAACTATACCTGCAAGATCAGATGTTTTGAAACTAACAATACATTCCGGATATATATGAGAGTTCGTATTCATGCTCCATACAACATAAATGTTTGGAGTTTGAAGTCTGTCAACACCGCTATCAAAGTCCTCACAACTGGGATAGAACTGTTTTGAGTCACAGCGAACAAGCTCCATATTCCCCATTATAACACGACACAATACCATATGCCGCGTCTCATTTTTGTCAACATCAAAAGAACTGATACTGAAAAAACAGAAAAGTATAGTTCCACACATGTAATCCATTAAAAAATGCAGCACCGGGATGAAATTTTAAATAGAAACGATCGCCATTGATATATACAAATACTGAAAATGGGTATGGTGCCTATCACAAGCAAAAATGAACAGACTCCCTTGAGTGGTAATCATAGGCAAATGGCAACCAAAAACTTCATTCTTGCTGTGATTGTTCATGTGAAGCGAGCCATTTCACACTTTTACCATAAACAACCTCCCACTAATGTCATTCTGCTTCTATCTCAAGTTCAGAATATCTAAAATTCCCAGACACGCACATCCACACATACATGCATAAGTTGGGATAGTATCATATTTTGATAAACAATGGTGGAAGAAAAACAAATAATATCTAATCATTAAGATGATAAAAAAATCAAGCATAGTAAAACATAGGTGGATTAAGATGATAAAAAGATCAAGCATAGTAAAACATAGGTGGAATAGCTATGTTTATTTTCAAAGAATTGAAGAAAAAAATTAACTGGTAGCTCATTATGTATAGAACAGTAGAACACAAAAGTACACAGACTCACAATGCAGTCAACTTACTTGTAGAAAACATCGTTAGTATTTACACAATGGAAAAATGGGCAGCAGAATATGGGCAGCAGAATACACTAATGATGGCTCATTCCACCAAAAAAACCATAAACATGGGAAAAGTTCTGAAAAATCAAACCTGATCTGGGTGCCGTTTGCAGGGATCAGATGTATTCCATTACCATGTGAGGCATTGATTTTCAAATGGTTATAGTGCCCGATCCCATACTTCAGTACAGTCGAGACCATTCTGCTTGAACACGGAAGCCATGCATATTGGACATTTGCATCTCCACGGTGCCTTTGAGTAATTTCAACCTGCTTCTCAAAAAGTTCCAACCGACTTTCCATTACAGTGCTCTTGCATGGAAGTATCTCAACGACTTCTGCAGAACATGAGCTAAAAGCTTTACATAATAACTCCATCACAGCATGAGAACTCAAAGACCGATTTACAGGCTTAACGGAGAGAACCATGTTTCCTGCCATTTGTTGATTGTCCCCACACTCCTCACCAATGTCTACATTCACAATTTTGGAACAACTGTTCACTTCATCAACATCTTCTAGTGCAGCATTCTGATGAGCTTGTACGTTCACGACAATAGGGGAAAAGTCCCCACTAGATTCTTCATCTGATCTTCGTATTTCAATCTCCAAATTCAAGTTGACATAATTAGGTTTTGGAGTCTCACCTCCCAAATGACTGTGACCTTCAGATCCTAGGTTGTGATGGTATTGAGCATCATCTGGTTCATAGTGGCTAAATATTTCAGGGAAGAAACATTTTCCGGTCACATCAATCCAACCAAAAGGCTGATGTAGACCAGTTTTGAAGTCTAGCAGCATCATCCGCAAGAAGTCGAGCAAGATCATACTTCCATCAACCTCCACTTCCACAGCAGACTTCTTAACAAGAAAATCTTTGTTCACAATCGTAACAACATACTGGGGGAATTCATTCCATTCATCATTGTAATAATACATCAAACGATGGAGAGGCTCACTTTTTTTAAAGTTAGAATAATACTTAAGCAGATATTTCTTAGTTGGCAAAGCACACCCGTAATACTTGCTTCCCAATCCATCCACCTTTCTATGCTTGGCATGATTGGGGATGTTGCCTCGATCCGGTTGCTTTCTCTTCAGATTAACAACTCCACTGCCATTATCCAATACCTTTACGTACTCTGTGTTCATGTCTGCCTACTGAATAATTGTCTAACCACAAGTTCACAGCCACTTGGTTGAATGAAATGTTCCGACAATTTCCTCCTTAAGTTACCCTCAGAAGACCAAAGTTACCAACACGTTGGAGAAAACCTGAACATCAGGCCAAATGTTTCAGCTGAATATGAAGAAAGATAAAAGCAAGTACGGACTGATAATCTATATGTCACAAATTTTCCCTCCAAAAAAATTTCAGCCAAATTTGGCAATTACTATTAGGAGTTAGTTTATTAGATAAAACCTGAACTGGTTGGTTCATTAATGAATTTGGAAAGATTTAAATCAAGAATTAAAATTTAGTCTAAAAGATTCGAGATCTGTATTAATTATTTAGGCTTTACACACACACTCACTCACTCACTCACACACACACACACACACACACACACATATATATGTTCACAATTGTTTAATTTGTGATAAAATAAAATGCTAACTATATATCTTAAAAATTGAATATATAATACACTGAAGTACCTTAGTTGGCATTTGTAGCGCACATCACAAGCACCCTCCATGTGGGGCTATTTTTCCTGGTCCAATGGGGACTAAAAGATGTAGGTGGTTTCCTCCATTATCTGAAACCTCAACATCAAAGAAATATATGTTCCCGAACTGAACTATAAGTAGGGCACCCACGTTTAGGTAAATAACAGTTATTAGAAGTTGACGTGTTACTGCAAAGACAAAACACTCAACAGATAAACCAACAGTTATGAACATGTATGAGGCACATAGTTACTGCATTTAAATGAGGAAAAATGGTATGGACAACTTGATCATTCTTTACATGCTTACCAGTATCAGTGCATATTATAGTAATCAAAATTGTCTACATGAGCAACAAACAATAAGATCTGTAACTAATTTCTTATTTCTTACCAAACCAAGCAAAGCATTTACCAGGCATTAATTCTTAACAGAATCTTCGTATCTTTATAACCATTTAATTTTATCTACATGGGCAGCTAACAATTAAATTTGTAATTAAATCCTTACTAAGCCAAACAAAGCATGTGCAACCATTAGATCTGAGCACATGCACACAGGCGCCAGAAGATAAACTCGTCCTCAATTTATTACAGTTCAAACCATTTTCTCTTCCAAAAATTATATAAGAGGAAGGAAAAATGTATCTGAGGAACAAAGATGAGGAAAACAACAGGAACAAAAGAAAAACTACAACCACCTAAAAAGAGTAACTCAAAGTCCATCTCAAGCATCTCGCACTTTCACTATAGTACACAAGCAATCCTAATTCACGCATAGCCACAATTTTCTAAAATATCTTCAAGCTAACACTTCTAATCTTAACCCAAGTAAACCTAATGCACACATAGAAACACTTTTCTAAAACATCCTCAAGCTAACACTCCCAATCTTAACCCGTAATAATGTCAACACAACTCAGCTCTGAAGAAACATTCGCTGCCTAGAGTGATGCAATGCATGTGCCTAATTATTAAAAATGGTGAATCCATGGCATGGCATGGCATTGTGCACTTGTGAAATGCGACACTAAGGCGCTCACCTTGCCTGTGGTTCACCTCAGCGAGGCGCTTGCATTGATTAATCGAGGCACTAACCCTAAATTGAGAGCATTAGTTTATGTTTTTTCATAAATTAGATATCAGTTACACTTCTTCGCCTCAACCAAACCCTCAATTGGCTTGTGTTTTCCCTTCATTTAAGCCCAGCTACCTGAACCTGGCGATTTTNATTTTTTTTTTTTTTTTTTTCTTTCTGGAGACTAATGGCTTCTGACACTGACTAACTGAGAGGGAAGGTGTTCCTTTTCACATTCTTTTCTTCTTGTCTTTTCTTTTTCTCCCTTTTTCTCAACTTCTGGTAGCCGTTCAACCCATCATCTGCGGTATTGGACGTCACCAGAGCTCTTCTGTTTCCCACCCCTTTTTTTTCTGGTGGAACCTGATAAGCCTTCTATAGAACACTAATTGTACCTATTTTCAAATAATATTCTTTTAGAGTGTAGTGAGAAAATTCTATACTCTGGTGAGTGCATGGGTTACAAAAATAAAACTAGCTATTATAGTCAAAATTCAAGGCTCTTTTTTGTGTAAAAAAATCTCATTTGACTTTTTCTATTTTCACCTAGACTATATGTAATTTTTCATTGTCGATGAATCTTTATTTTTGCATATTGGCTCGCATCGCTTTGATGAATCAAGCGCCTCACTTAACACCTTGGAAAATAACAGGCTTGTCGCTTCTGGAACCCTCACGCCTTTCTCAATCACTGTTAAAACTATCAGTGTTCCCAAATTCTCCATATTTGGAAAGTGGGACCCATGAAATCCATGATCCACCAAAAAAGTACAAAGTCACACATAAATATCATTCATTGAATGGGAAATGAAAGGGTAATAACATACACACTAAATCTGTAATCCACCACTCATGTAAATACCATATCATGGATCAAAAGAAAGCAAGGTGTAATAAGAGGCAGTTCAACTAATCATAAAGGTTTGAACATTGAAGAATTTGATTACTTTGATTTCAGTCCAAAGGAGAAATAATTTCATTTTTTTTTTTAACAAGTCCATACCAAAATTCAGATTCTAATGCAATCCAAGCAAAACTCTACTAGATCAAGTAAAAGACATACAAATTTCAATTACAAACCCAAAAGTCAAGGATATAACAAATCAAGCCAGAAAGCTAAAATCCAAACAGGTTTATGCAAGCAAATTATAACCCCTCAGGCATCAAATAGACTACATAAACAGGATGCGAGAACCATAATCCATGATAAAATACATACAACACAGCATACAAATTTTAAACTCATGAAAACTGCAAAGGACTTGACACTTCCTATCAAAATTCACCATTCCCATGGAACAAAAATTCGGTCTCCGAAAGTTAAAAGGTAACAAACGCACAAAAAAGCAACAAAAATCACAAGAAAACTCGATCCACAACACTGTACACCAAAAACAGCTGAAGCTATGGGTCAGTATCATTACAAAACAAAAACTACATGAAAAAATTGAAAACTATAAGACGGTAATTCAAGCGTACATTCAATTAGAGAAGTCGTCGAATTCTTAAAATCTCTTCTTCTTCTCTGCTGCTTTTGCTTGCTGATTGAAGCCCTAGATCGATGAAAAACAGTCTAATCATTGAAGTGGAATAAAATCCACCGCCTACCATTGCCGACGCTTAAAAAAGTGCATTTACGAATTTGTCCCGCAGGCATGCTTGTGGCTGAAGCAACCAGTGTAGTTTTCGTTGTTGAAAGAGGGTGTTTTTGTCTAGTCATCGGTACACATCATCTTGTAGAAGATTAGCACTAGGAATAAGAAAAATAATTTTTTTATATATGTTTGTCAATTTGCATATTTTAATTTTATTTATTCATTTCGCTAATGTTAAAACTATCCATTGACCATTATAGAATTCTTAATTAGTTAAAAAGATTATTGTATATTAATATCTATCTATATATTATTAAAGAGAATATCCTAAATAAACTTATGGAATTTTTTTTGTATTTTACTTTTGTTGTAGTAATTTTTTCTAATAAAAATTAATATAGATAATATGATATGGTCAATATGGAATGATTTTCTTAACAAATTTATCTTCGCCATCAACTGTAAGCTCGAAATTTACTTATAAGTCAGCAGCTACCTTATAGCTAGTTGAGAGAATGCTTGGATACAAAAAATTTTAAAAAAATTCAAATATTTTTAGCTAACCACTTTTTTAACTCAAATTTAACTCAACCCCACTATCATCAATATTATCAATATTATTAAATAATATCGATCAATCATTTTTACACTCTACATCAATCTTAATTCATTATTCATTAACTTACATAATTTTAACTAACCACCACTTCACATCATCTTTCTTTTATTTTTAATCAAATCAACTTTAATTATTTTATTATAAATATTATTTTAATATACCCACTGACAACTAACCATACTATATTTGTTAAAATTCACCAAATCAAACCAAAAAATCTAAACAAAATAAAAAATTCTTATATCTAAGTGTTTGGTAAAATTAGCTGATAAATTGGTTGATTAAATTTTCAATGAGCTGATTTGAAAAGTACTAAATGTAGCTTATGAGATAAACTCAAACTTTTTAAAAAGCTCTTTCTATCAAACTAAGTTTATTTTAATACATAAATCTTATAAACGAACCAAATAAGTTATAAGTTTAGCTTATGGTGCTTACCAAACAGACTAGTTATATTATTATTATTATTATTATTATTATTATTTTTCAGTAGAGTCAATTATTTTACCTATTTACTAGTTTATAATTGTTCCCTCAACTTTTGAGGGGAAAAATTCTTAATAATTAATCCATGGTGCAATTTGTATTTTAGGCTTACCCGTTAGACGAAGCCCAACAAAAAGTATGCCTCTACAATGAATGGGCTTCCACATGAAAATGGGCCTTAGATGTTCTTGAATGCACAAGTTCTTACAGTGTCACTGTTTTCCAGAGCCTTTTTCTTTGAGAAGACTTTTATCACTCCAAGTCTCCGTATCAGTCTCCAATCAGAGACAGAGCGAGTGCGTGTTTAGGTGTGTGAAAAATGGGGAGATCGACGACGTCAACGACGGCTAAGGATGCCCAGGACCTGTTTCATTCTCTTCGTACGGCCTACGCGGCCACTCCAACTAATCTCAAGGTCCAAGCGTGTTCGATTATGTGTAGCGTGCGTGCTTGAATTGTTGGAAATTGTATTTACGATTTTCTTGCTTAATTCTTCTTTTTATTTTTTTCAATTGCAGATCATCGATCTCTACATTGTCTTTGCAGTCGTCACTGCTGTGATTCAGGTCCTTTATTCACTGATTTTGTTTGATTGGTGTTGTATATAATCGTTGACTTCTTGTGGTTCGATCTGAAATATATTGTTGGGTTGATTTTAATTTAATTGATTCTGCCACCAATATCTTGTGCGGTAGGTGTGTAAAGATGGGATTTTGAGCTGGTTCTTGTGGAAGAATNTTCCCTGATTTTGACGATGATGGGTTTTATTGCAATATGCTCGATTATTTGAGTTTGTGTTATAGATCTGTTTGGGTTGATTTGAGATGGGTAGTTAAGATATGGGACCATGACAGTCCATTTCATACATTATTAATTTTCTGGATTCAACCCAGTTAATTCAATTTGAGAATTGGATTTAGAAAGAAAAAGATTGGTACATTTTTCTATTGAAGAATTCGACACCAGACTTTAAATGAAGAAAGTTCTAAAGTTATGTTGATTCACTTCGAGCTCTAACTGAAACATTAATGAAATGTCAGACAAGAAAATAAGAGATGTGATCTGTATATTTCTTTGCTTTCATCTACTATGATAGTTGTTGTATAGTGATGGCAATGAATATATGTTTTTGGGTGCATATAGTAGATCATAGATGTATGAGTAGGATGGAAAATGAGTTGGGAGTGTTAATTAGATCATAAATCAATGAGGTGAAAATATTTGGTTTCTAGTACTACAAATTACAATAATAAAAAATATTCTCATAATACCATAGTTGTAATTTACTGTTTATCAACCCTTGAATTCCGTTTTCTTGATTAGATGACGCGTACTTTTTCAGTCATTAATGATTTTCTCGCACTATCAACTATGCGAGTTGAAGAGTTTGTAAGAGATCATTACTTCTCAGTAGATAAGATAAGTCTGTAAGTCTGGGAAGGGAAGGAGTCTATATAAGCTTTTTTTCCTTATGTGAATTTGCTCTGGACATGAAAACTGCCTTAACATGAGTCATAGCAGTCTCAGTTCCTTGAAGAGAAAGGTGCAAAATTCTCTACTTGTCTGCTTGGTTGGATCATGTTGACACATAAGATACATAAAGAAATTGAAGAATATGAAATCGCATATTATCATCGTTGTTTTATGCCATTTTCAGGGTTGACGATGTGGACTGGTTATTTAAGGTTTTGTCATATGGTCTGGATATTGTTTAATTTATTGATTTGTTTGATGGCGTATTCATCATTTTTGTAATTTTAATATTTGATGGATCTCTTGGCTTCTGTTCTCTGTGATAAGGCCCTAAGGACAAATATTTTTGTTTTCTCCTTATGTCAGATAGTTATAGTTGTTCTTAACCTAATTGTGCTACTAATTTAAACATGTGGGTGGCGTAAAAGAGCAATATCTTTTTCTTTACTTAAAAAAAAAAAAAACAATGGCAAAATTTGGGCATAGATGAGTTGGTTGTGATCTTATAGTCACGTAAGAAAGCTGATCTCAGATTCTTCACGCACACGCTTTCTAAAGTAGGCTACTTTATATTTTGTGTTTCTACACGTAAACTGATCTGCTGTTTGATTTTGCTGATATTAGGTCCTTTACATGGCCATTGTTGGATCATTCCCCTTCAACTCCTTTCTTTCGGGTGTACTTTCTTGTGTGGGGACTGCTGTTCTTGCTGGTAAGTTGAAGGCACTGGCAATTTCTTTTCTTGTAGAATATTTATTTAATATGGATAAACACTTTTTTTTTTTTTAATTTTTGGTGCTCTTTGATGACAGTTTGCCTTCGGATTCAAGTAAACAAAGAAAACAAGGAATTCAAGGTAGCTCATCTCGAGATATATTTTGTTGATCCATTTCTTAAGTTGATAAAGCTCATTCATAATCCAACAGCCGACAAATATAGCTGTTGATGATAGTGGCTTTACTTACAATTTAAAATTTACTCTTTTTTCTCTCAATTTTGCAGGATTTACCTCCAGAACGTGCTTTTGCAGATTTTGTCCTCTGCAATTTGGTACTTCACTTGGTTATCATGAACTTCCTAGGATAAGTTTGGTATCCAAATTGAAACGAGTGTTAGATTTTGTAGCAAACAGTTCGAAAAAGAGGATGAGACTTACTGATTGTCACTAAGGTACTACACAAGATAACTAAGTTGACCGAGTTTTTATCGAACATTTGATATGTATCGCTTGGAATACATTTTCCTGCACTCATAAACTTTTTTATTCAGACTGCAAATGTTTTGAATGATGCTTGAACTTTGATATGTATCGCTTGGAATACATTTTCCTGCATTCATAAATGCAAATGTTTTGAATGATGCTTGAAGGTCATAGATTGCAAGATTAATGAACATTTTGCCGTGCTAGATATGTTTTGTTGAAATATGTTTAGGTTGTGTTTGGTAAACATATAAGTTTAGCTTAACTTATTTAATTAGCTTATAAGTTTTATGTGTTCAAATAAATTTGGTTTGGTAGGACAAATTTTTTAAAAAAATTTGAGTTTATCTGATAAGCTTCTTTGGGTAGCTTTTCAAATAAGAAAACTTTTGTATCAGTTAGCTTATTTAGTTAATTTTACCAAGTACTTTTACCATATAAGTTAATATTTTAGCTCTAAGTTATAAGTTATCATATAAGCTAACTTTTTAGCATTAAGTTATAAATTATTATCTATAAACTAGCTTTTTAGTTCTAAGTCATCAGTTACGTTTACCAAACATAGGCTACTCAAAGCCTTAGTTGATTGGTGAAAATATGTTTCCAGGGAAGCTTTTATTGAAAATTTTTAGTTGTCTCTTTCGAAAACGGGCTGTCTTGAGTATTTATTTATAGTGTGATGATGATTATTAAGATCACGTTAAATATTGTAGAGGTGTGTAAATTAATTAGAAATTGATCTCTTATTTTTTTATTTTTTTTTNACAGACCTTTTGTTAGTTATACTGTATAGTTTATTAAGATTTTCTCATTATATTATTATTATTATTTAAAATATTATGTAGTGCATATCGTGTTGTCATATTCAAAGATCGGTCTAGGTATAAATAGGATTGATGAATCTTCTTGCAAGAAAGTGTAATAAATCTCAAGGCGCAGGTGGAAAGAAAACAAATTCTTATATGAGTTGGTCTAATCATTAAATGAGTTGATAAGTTATAATATATAAACAAATGTATGTATTTGTATTATCAAATGTCATATTTTGCAATATTTTTATATATGATATTTTTTAAAGTATGACATTTTCTAATATAGTTATACGTATTTATGAAAAAGGTTACACACTGGTCTAATTGTTTGGCCTAATACAAGATCTACCGTGTGACAGAAAATACATTTATTTTTTTTACGAAGAGAAAAAATTGACCATCCAAATTACTTGACTGACTTTACCTAATTGGATGCAATTTGTTCCGGATCAATTATTTTCAAATAAGCATTTCGAAACGGATCAATTATATCAAAATTTATGTCCATCTTTGTTATATTGTATTAATCGTTTATTTCTTGGCGTTTGTTACTTTTGTGATGCCAAAAACATGTAATAATTTAATCCCATCCGATGTTTGTTGTACTTTTACGTATACTCTCTCATCTGTTTCAACGTTAATAAAATATATGTTTCATGTCATAAATCCGCACGAACAAATATTGTATATCATTATCGAATGCATAAAATCGCATGCACGAGCTTACAGAATCATCTCGCATTTTGATGCAAATCTCAAAAAAATAGTATTTAATTAAGAGTAGGTGCCGTAGGGGTTAACCTTTCATCTTTTCTGTCCTTTTCTTTTTCTGCATTTCAACTCCATACATTATTGTTCGGCAGGCGGATTTAGTGGGCCCGAGCCCAAAAGGCATGCGAATTTAGTGGGCCCGAGCCCAAATTTCTATACGGACCTCAATTTTATTAAGGAAAAATTACATACATAGCCTCCCTTGTACATATATTTACATATATACAACCCGTGCAAAAATTAATCAAAACAGGATTAGTATGTGATCTTTATTTTATATAAACGAGATTGCACTTTATATCACCTGATCCTTTTTCCTCTCTCCATATTAGTTTCTCTCACCTAATTATCGGTTTCTCCCTCCATATGCTATCAATTTACCCGGATGAACTGCAAACAAAAAGGAAGTAGAAAAAAGGAAGAATAAAGAATTACCAAATATGATACCTAGAATTAAGAGATTTATGAATTTAAAAATTCAAACGGAATTCTCCGTTCTTCCACATCTTGAATCCGAAAAAAATCGTCCATGAAAAAAATAAATCTCAGATCGGGATTGGACATGATTGACAGTTCACATATACTGTATATATACATCATATAAACATGTTCTGACAGTTGTCTAATATTAACCATATAGTTGTACGTAAAATAAACAACATTACAACACCAAAACGGGATAAAACATAATACATAATTCTGACTTACTGCAAAATAGAAAATCAAATGTAGTCATACATAAGATAAACAACGCATGTGTACTTTAAACGACATTTACAAAGTTCAACCAACAACTTTGCGCGCTCCAAAAAACAACACAATGTAGATTATGTATAACTAACTATAATTTGTGTATATGTTTGCTACACCTTCGTGGCAGCGCACACAAATCGGGAACTACGCTTTTCCTCCTCCGTCATCTGCACCGGCATGCCGAACCGCTCCGCGCGCTTCATCTTCTTCTGGATATTAGTGACAGCAGCAACACCGTCATGAGCATCATTGGATTAACCCTTCGATTCGACAACGCCTCTGCCGAAGGATGCTCGCGTCTGCTTCGATGGGTCGTCTCCGACAGCCAGAGGCTTCAAATCGACATCAGAGCCATTGACAGGGTTTTTCGATGGAGGTGTTGTCGTCGTCGCCATCTTGTGTGTGTGTGTCTGTGTGCGATAATATCTTTTGGGTCGATGAATTTTTTCGCTGAGTGAGTTCGGTTGTTTTGTGTATAAGAGATGAGAGATAATTTTATTTTATTTTTTTCTTTGTTTGGTAAGAGATGAAGTTCTGTACACAATAACCGGATATGAAGAGAGAGAGAGAGAGATTGATTCTTTTCTAATTAATAATTATATCCAATTAGCGGTTAATTAGGCCCCAAATAACCACCTGAACGTATATTTGATGAAAATTTTTGGTACTCGTAATTATGATATTATTTCCATAAGCAAATGTAAGGGGAGTAATTTTCCCTTTTATTTATGCATGTTTAATTTCATTGATGGCTAGGTTCGGTAACCTATCTAGTAAACTAGCTTATAGCTTTTAAGTGAATTTAGTATTTATAGATGATAACTTATGACTGTGTTTGGTAAACATATAAGTTGGCTTATATCTTATTTGATTAGGTTATAAACTTCTTGTATTCAAATAAGTTTGGTATGGTAGAATGAGTTTTTTTAAAAAGCTCGAGCTTATCATATAAGCTTTCTTGGTTAGCTTTTCAAATAAATCAATTGAAATTTTGCTTTCAGGTAGCTTATCAGCTAATTTTACTAAAAAGTTTTATTATATAAGCTAGTTTTTCAGCCATAAGTCATAAACTATGTTTGGTATACCTAGTTGATAAGCTAGTTTATAGTTTTTAAGTGAATTTCGAGCTTATCAAACCTAACTGGTAAACTAACTTATAGTTTTTTTAAGTGAATTTCAAGCTTATAGCTTATAACATATGACTTATGACTGAAAACTAGCTTGTATAATAAAAATATTTAGTAAAATTAACTGAAATAAAAATTTCAATGGACTTATTTGAAATATAAATAAAAAAACTTATGGGATAAACTCGAGCTTCTTAAAAATATTCGTTTTACCAACTAAAGATTATTTAATTTGAATACAACATGCGTATGAACTAATCAAATATTAATTCACAGTACAACCGCGCATAAAGTTGCAATCTGTAACAGTTGGATACACAAAACAACTAGCATTTATTCTATTCTTTTTTTTTTTCTTTTTTAATTCTAACATAATTTAATGCCCTTATTAGTACGATCAATTATCCTTCTATTAAACATTATAAACTTTGAAATATTAACATAATTTAGTTCCTTCTCAATAAATTATTAATTATCCGGCAAAATTTTTATTTTGATCATCTAAATTGACCATCGTAGAAAGTTGGTACAATAATTTTTTCCTCATAAAAAACAGTTCGTTAAATCGCGAGTTTTTTCACTTATAATGCACAAATGGCGTCATGTTACGTGATAAGCGAGGTGACAAATTTGGTTCTTTAATTGGATCATTTTTTCAGTTTCATTCCCTTAAGTTGTCTCAATTTCAACTTTAATATGTTAAGTTGCTAACTTTATTAATTTTGGTCCATTCACTATAATAAAAATAAATTATGTATTTGTGATAGTTTCCTTTGTCACGAATTTAATTATTATAATTAATATCATTTATTCTCTATGCAAAAAGAGAGGTGAGTTTCATTTATATGAGGAACGTCTTCCTTGAACAAAAGGGATCTTCTAATGACAAGAAACATTAGTTAACAGAATATAGAATACGCTAGTCATGATATTCCTCTATACATTAATATTCCTCTATAAAATTTATGAATTTTTATGTTGGTACATGACTTTCTNTCCTGGTAGCTCAAAATCTTACGTGCAGGGCGGATCTTTTAAAAATATCATATGTTCTATATAATAGAAAAAATATGTACTTCTAAACGTTTCTAACAATTGGAGTTGTTTAAGTTTTTCAAAATATGAAACATATTATTAGTTGACTCGAACATGTACAATATAAAAAAACAGAAAAATAAACAAAAAATCTCATGTTCGAATTTTCTATAACCGTATATCATATATTTCCACCACATTAAATATTGCATATCTTAAGTGCTCGGTATATTAAATTTACTCCTCGTATTAAGTTATATACAAGCGTATTTATAGAAGACTTACAAGATCTAATTATTATTTATAATAATTAATACATGGACTAGTACAAATGGATTAGGATAGAGGTGTACAGATTCTTCTACTAATACTCTTCTTTGAATTCTCTATTTTTAGGTAAGATTGTTGATTATCAAATCCTTAAACTATTTATTTAAATTAAAGATTAATGTAAAAATAAAATTTTATATATACTTAATAGAAGAAAAAAAAAATGTTTGAGGGACAATGGCCTTCCCAACTAACATGTAGGTCCGCCCCTGCTTCCGTGTTGTAATTTTTAGTGGATACACAATAATTAACTAATATTTATATTAATCTATATGTATATAATAAGAATTAACATTTTTCAAAAATAGTAAGCAAAAAAATAGGGAACATTAATTGCATTCTATTTTTGGTATGTTTTTTAAATTTTTTTAATAAAAAATCAAGTAGCATTTAATGCTAGCATAAATCATGGGATTTGTTATATAGATGCATATTTAAATTTCAAACTTCAAACAAAACATGCCTAAATGTATTTTGAATTTTTTAGGGGAAAAATTTAACAAACACGTTAAAGATTTCATACAATACATATATTTATATATATTATCTCAACATATAGATTAATTAGTTTCATATCTAAACAATATATATTTAAACAATAAACAAATATAATAATTTGTCGTACAATACAGAAAAATATATAAACAATATATTTATATACAAATATAATAACAATACAAACAATATATAAACAAATATAATAACTTGTCACGCGTATATTTCGTACAATACATATATTTATATATATTTTCTTAACATATAAGTTAATTAGTTTCATATTTAAATAATATATATTTTAAGAACTTAAAGATTCATAACATTACTGACGTCATGTATATTTATAATATATTGTCACATACATTTTATTACAATTGGTAACTTTTTTAAAATTATTTGAATAACTGGAGGTTGATTTGTAATTTAAATTTCAAATTCATTCAAACACCATTCCTCTCATTAGACCATCTGTAGCACTCATATTTAAAGGAAAGTATCATAAGCAGATTTTTTTGATACATTTCATTTTATCTCAACTTACATATAATCATTTCCGAAAAATTTGTTTCTCATAACATCAGATAGAATTACTAATTGCATAGAATTCAATTATGATTTCAAATTTATATCACGGATGTTTAATAATTGCATAGAATTTCAAAGATGTTTATTTATTATAAAAAAGAATCTAAAAAAATATTTGTGTATATTTTGTAAAATGTTTGTACAAAATATTTTACTTTAAATTTATTTACATAATTTAAATTAATTACATTTATAAATAATATGAACATACATTAAATATTTTAATTATATAAAACAAAAAGAAGAAGAAGACTACATATATAACTTGCATAAATAATATTAATAAAATTATATTACAATAAATTTTATAATAATGTAATAT
This sequence comes from Striga asiatica, assembly GCA_008636005.1. Classification (NCBI taxonomy): domain Eukaryota; kingdom Viridiplantae; phylum Streptophyta; class Magnoliopsida; order Lamiales; family Orobanchaceae; genus Striga; species Striga asiatica. The sequence goes on along the minus strand of BKCP01006737.1, from coordinate 250,814 downwards.
AAGTATTATACGAGGAACAAGATTACGTAAAATTGTTATTTTTCTTATATAAAGGAATATATATATATATAATGAAATCAAATTTATATTATTATAAACATGTGAGCGAGATAATATATTAATTAATTTACGGGCTTGCGCTACCAGACTCAGGTTTAATGTTTCGACAAAAAAAAATGACGTTGATGAAAAGATGTAAAAAGATAAATGATCAGACTCTATTATTTTTTAGGCCTAAACGGACAATCCCTATGGTCCACTCATTCAATATCTCCCGTGAATCGCACGAGCTACTTAACGGACAAATTCTGTGGAAATGACTCATTTAATACTTATGTCCCGTGCATCGCACGGGCTACGTACTAGTTTTTAATCAATCAGAATCAATCGTAACTAAGTCTATTCATTTTTCTTTCTTATTTCTTTGATATATTAATTAGTTATTGTAATTGTATTCGGTCATCATTTTTAAAAAACTTGATAACTTTTTTGCATTTGTCATTCACTTTTTGTATGTAATAAATCTAATTAATAAGATTTTGATATATCTTGCTATATATAGAAATGAAATTTGTTTATAAAAATGAAGTTTGTTTATTTATCATCGGCGTATACATATGTAATTAAAATTGGTTTATTGATTATTCTTATTATATATATTTGTTATTGTATACACATCATTCTTTTATGTATAAAATTCAAACAATACATAGGTTCTAACTTATTAATAAAATTATAGCATTTGACTTAAAAACGAATCACATAGCATCCGATATTAGCATAGATTATGAGAAATTTCGTAACCGAAAAATATTATGAAATTTTCATACTAGGGTCTGTACGTTAATGACAAAAAGTCTTCTCTATCAACTTGTGTTCTTTGATATCATGGGTTCACTCGATGCCACCCACGAGGGTGGCACCCATTGGAGTGCTCTTAGCAATTTCTCTCCAATTATATTTATGCTATAGATAATATCCATTTGCTATATAGTATTTTTATTTTATGCAACAGCTACTTGTTTTTATAAATCTCTTAATCTTTTTAATTGTTTTTCACATATCATTATCATGTCATAATAACATTCTTCACTTGTAATATCATGTAAATAAGCATATCTTATTATATCTGTTTTTGTATTTTTAATTTCCCATTCTATGTCCAAATAAACTTTTATTGTACTCATTTTTATCTTATTTTCTCTATTCTTTGTATCTCCAAGGATCTAAACATTTTTCAAAAAATTGCTCTTCTAATCTTGAATAGGTTCTATTTTTTGTTTCTAAAATTTGGATAGCTAAATTTATGCATTCAAGCTTATCTTTCCAATAATTTATATGTTTTTCATGTATTTCAGAATGCGGTGCTGTATTTGTAATTTTCTTTTCAAGAGTTTTACGTCTTGCTAAAAATGCATTTAACCAATCTATTTGTGGCATTTAATTAATTATTTTGCCTGTAACCAGGCTCTGATACCATAATTTTACCTTATATATTTTCTTCTTTAAAGCCATTTATATTATTGTTTTAGGTGGTCCTATTCTATGTAATTTCTTAAATTTTTTCTTATATTTTTGTATATCATATTCTTTCTGTTTTATTTTTTGTTCATCCTTGTTTATATATGAATATTGAATTGATTTTTCTATTAAATAATCTGCTTCTTTGATTTCCCTTCGTAATAATTCAGTTAATTCAAGATTTATATCTTTCTTATCCATTACTACAAATTATATTTTATTATTTAGATTTATTACTAATGAGCTTAACTCATTTACCTGTTTATTTAATTTTTCTATTTCTATATCCCCTTTATATAAACTATTACTACTATGAGGTTCTTCAATTTCTTGAATTTTTAATAAATTATTTTCACTAAGTTTTCCTAGATTACTAAATGATCGTCTACTATGTTCTCTTAAGAATTCCTTTTGAATTCTATCATTTTTAATAATGGTACTGGTTTCATTGAATATTTTTTGCGTATATATTCTTTGTTGATTTTGATAATTCATACTTAAACTACTATTACTTAATGCATAAGCTATTCTGTAACAAACAACCATAGGTATATCTCCTGATTCCATTAATGTTTTTTCTTGAAAATTACATATTATTCCTATGCAGTTATTAATTTTCTTAGTTGATAATGGTATAGGAAATTGTAATGATATATTAAATTTAATTACTCCATACCCTAAATCTCCTTCTATTTCTCCTAGCTTTCTAGATTCCTTATGCATAATTCTATTATCTTCAACTTTTATATTAACGGGTGTCTTTATTCCTTCTCTAAATGTAGATCGTAATACTATTTGTACTGTATTTATGTGTATATAACTTATCTTTTTTCTTTCTTCTTCTTTTATTTTTTCTAATCTCTTTTCTATTTGATTTATTTCAACTAAGGGTGCTTGAAAATTATAATTTGCTTGTTCTATTCTAATTGGTTGTTCTCCATTCATTATTCCATAATGTATTATATTTTTTCTATTTAATTTTTCTAATATACTATTATTTATTCCTTCTTTCTTTTCTAAATCTAAATTTCCTTTATTTTTTACTTTTGTTACTACCTTTTTATCTAATAATATATCTGATAAATAAATTCCTTGTTCTTCTATATTTTCTATAACATGATATTCGTTATCCATTATTTGTCTTTTATTATCTTATATTTAGAATTCTTAGTTTTATTTGAACACTTACACTAAATGCTTGGTTCTCAGCTTTCTTTATTAACTCTTTAATCCTATTATTTGAAGAAGTAATATTATCGCATATTCGAAAATGATCTTCTACTGAATGTTCTTTAGGTGCATAAATTTTTACTAAGTTGAATAACATTTGTTCATTTTCTTTTAACATTTTTGTTAATGAAGCAATTTGATTTATTAATGCTTTGAGACGATTTATATCTTTATATATTTCTCTATATGGCATATACCAAAAATCATTTATATCCATGGGAAACTAAGAAATCAATAACAACTATCAACAAGATAGATATAAAAGTACTTGATTAAAAAGAGTTACCTGATTCCGCCTGTTCTCAACACAATTCTGGATTTAATAGCCTTGACGCATACCAGCTTCGGCCTTTTCTCAGAACCTTCAGTGCTCCAGAGAAACTATTGCTCAATCAACTAACAATTTTAATCTTTCTTCTTATATCTACTAAGTATTTAGAAACTCATTATATATGAAAGCATTAAAACTTTTTAGAGAGAGAAAGAGTATCTTTAAGAAGTAATTTTATTTCGAATTGCTGTGTCCTCAAATGAAATTTGAGACACTTATTTATAGGCAAGAGTTATAACTCTGCCTCTTTACATCATGGCCGACATCTTTACATTATTGGTCCTTAGTGGGTGTGGGTGGTGACTCACCATCCCATTACATAATGCATGAGGTCCTATCTATTATTACAACAAGACAATTTTTAAAAAGAAGGTGGGATCCTCCATTTTCGTCCATTATCTCGTCCACTGTCTGCTCCATTATTTAGAGGTGGGATCCTCCACTATTGTCCACTATCTGCATTATTTGCCTCCTGACGTAAGCGCTTACGTCATTCCTGGATAGGTTCAAATTCTCCTTGTGATTCTGGATTGCATAATTCACAAATGTGATCTTCTGCGAATTCCTTCTGTAGCCTGATGCAGATCTCTTTCTTAACTATTTCTGGAATTTCAAATTGTATTTTTATAAGTGTATCCAGATATTTGTTAAGTAACTTGTTATCTAGCTCTGTTGGCTCTCGTGCTTGCATGCTCCAGATGATAATGGACTTGGCTGCATAATTAATCCTTCCCTTGATTTTAATGCCTTTATTTAAGATTATGACATAATTATTTAGAAACTGAACTAATTCGTCCTCATGTTGTGCTTGGCCAATGTCTGGATAATTTCCATTGCTTATTCCAATTTGACAAAACTGGATTGCTGGTTGTATTACTTCCTGTGAGCTTTCCCCCTCACCAAAAATTGGTGTGGTGGCAAATATTTTCACGAATCCTTCCTTTTTTCCAAGAACGTACTTGCAGTATTGAGAAACTGCTTTCTTGATGTTGATCGGGAAGTATTGGAATATATTTGTATCTCTGAAATAAATACAACTTAGTAATCCTGATTGGAACATCATGTATACCTTCATCGGATCTGCTTCTGGTAGAGCTATTGCTTTTGGTCCAAGATATAGACCGTCAGTTGGATAAATGCTTGTCTGCTTATCTTCATCTGTATAATTAACCACAAACTTGAATTCATGGTCAAAAATATTTTTGGTCAGCTTGGTCATCTCTTCTTTTTGTTGTTTGGACTGTATGCTTCCAATCGTGAGTGGTCTAATACTTGGGATTTTGCCTATTATAGGCATTTGCTTCTGTGCTGCTGTAGCCGGTGATTGTGCTTTTCCCGCATAGCTTATTTTGAACTGTGCTAGCGCTTCTTTTGCTTCGAACAGGCTAGAAAATTTTTTATGTATAACATTCTGTCCTGTTATAAACATGGCTGCTTGACTCCATTGGGAAAATATCCCTTGATTAGGACCTGTAAATATTACATAATGGTTCTTTGTTCTTTCTTCCTCATCAAAATGAGGTCTTTCTTTTTCTTCATTTATTTCTTTTTCTTTTGATGTTTCTGCATTTTCATTTTTCTTTTCTTCTTTGCCTTTTTCTTCAAATAGTATGGCTTTTATCTTGCTGATTTCTTTTTCTTTTTTCTTTATCTGCTCAAAGAGCTCTTCCACCTGCTTTTCCAGCATTTTTATACTATCTTCTAAGACTGGTTTGAGTGCTTCCATTCTCGGGTTAATGTATCTGCTAAATAGTTTTCTTTTCCTGAAATATATACAGATATGTAATCAAATTGTTGTGCTTTCAAACTCCATCTTAAAAGTCTACCTTTGTTGTAAGATTCTTTTATTCGATATTTTGTAAAATCTTTTGTATACAAACTATCTGTTTGAAAAATAAATTTAGCTGGTTGTAAATCAAGTTTAAATTTTTCCAAAGCATTTATAAAAGCTAATGTTTCTTTTTCATGTGTTGTATAGTTGCGTTCTGCTTGCTTAAACGTTCCTGATACCCATTTGGATAACAGTAATTGCTTTCCATTGGTTTTTCCCAATACTAATTGCATAGAATCATTAGATTCACTATTTTCATCCAAACTATCTTTAGTCATCCTTCGTATAAAGGATTTAACTTCAGATGGTTTGTTGTTTGCGATAAACTTATTAAACTCTTCATATGCATCTGGAATTGCTTGAAGGACTGCTCCCCAAGTATCCTGACTTGCATCAGTATTTAAAATAAGTAAATCACTAGGTTTTGGTAGGTAAAGCCGTGGTAATTGAGTACATAGTCTTTTTAAGGACTGTACTGCTCTAGTTGCATTGTCTGTCCATTTCCATGGTACTTTTTCTGAAATCATTTTTTGTAGTAACTCTCTTTCTTTTGCAAGACTTTTTATAAAACCTTTTTCTTCAATATATGTTAAACATCCAAGAAATTTTTGAATTTGATTTCTATTTTGAAGCTGATCTGAAAACTGATGTATTTTTTCAAGTAAATGTTTTTGAGGTTCAATATAGCCTCCCTCGACTATTTTCATTCCCAAAAATTCTGTTTCTCTTTTGCAAATTTTTGCTTTTTCCTTACTTAAAATAATTCCTTTATTACCTAACTGTAATAAAACTTTTGCAAGTTCTTTTAAATGATCTTCTTTTGATCCTTGTGTAAAAACAATTATATCATCTATATAAGCAAGACTTATTGACTCTAATCCTTTAAGATTATTATCCATAAATCGCTGATATATACTAGGTGCTTGTTTAAGTCCAAATGGCATTACATTATATTCGTAGTGGTTTTGAGGTGGACAACTAAATGCTGTTAAGGGTTTAGTTTCTTCATGTAACCTTAATTGCCAATATCCTGATTTAGCATCTAATGTACTATACCAATTTGCCTTTTTAATTCGACTAAAAATATAATCTTGTCTTGGCAACTTATATGCATCTCCTTTAGTAGCTTTATTCATTTCTTTGTAATTTATAACCATTCTTCGTTTTCCTCTTTTTAATTCATTATGGTTTTCTACGTAAAATGCTGGTGCACTATGTGGGCTTTTACTAGGTTGTATAATACCATTTTCTAACATCTTAGTAGTTTCTTCTTGAAATTCTTTAACATCTCTTTCTGTATATGGTATTCTATTTGGCACGTTGACTTCTTTGCTAGGATCTATAAGTTCTATTTTTACTATCATGTTATTCGTGTTTTTATTTGGATCTAATGGATTTTGACTACATATGTTTTCTAAAAGTTGATTAACATGTTCTTCTAGTGTTATACTTATTACTTTATGAATTTGAAATGAAACTTTTCTTAATATCTCCCCCCTTATGAAAGAAGATGTATTATATATTTTTGTAGTAATTATTTTACTAGACTGTGTATCTAGTTGCGGACATCTAAGACTTATAGTATTTAGTCTTTGAATAAATGGACTGTATAACTTAAGAAAGTTATTTCCAATTATTAATGGTAATCCTGTATTCTGTTTATAAAGACTTGGTAAAGGAAACCGTTTTTCCTCTATTAACAATGCTAAGTCTGTTGCTCTATAATCAATACTTATTGTTTTATTATTTGCAATTCTTACTATAATTGGTTTATCTAATTTCTTCCAATATTTACTAGGTAATATAGATTCTTTTGCTAAACATATTGTTGCTCCTGTATCTATATATGCTAGTAGAAATTTATTAAATAGTTTAACTTTTATGAATGAACTGTTTTTACTCATCTTCTGATTCAGATGTTTCTGAATTACTATCTGTTTCTGATTCTAAATCATATATATCAAAGTCTAATAGTTCTCCTTCTTCGTATTCTTCTTCTATAGGTTCATAACCTAAAGAAAATATCATTTTTAATTTCTTTTTTTTTTCTGGCATATTTTTAGGACATTCATTTGCATAGTGCCCTATTTCTTGACATTTCCAACATCTACAATTCTTTTTACCTTTAGGACAATATTTAGGTTTTCCTAAGTATTTTCCTTGTTTTCTAAACTTTCCTTTATATTTTGTTTTCCACGGTTTTCTAAATGTCTTATATCTTCTTGGTCTATATCGTCTATTAAACTTATTGTATCTATAATATTTTTTCTTTTTGTATGGGTTATAACAACCAAATTCCTGCGGTACACTTTCTAATTGTTTGCAACATCTTGAATCGATTTTTATCATTTCATGGTGTTCTAATTTTCTTATACAAAGTTCATCTCTATATTCTTTTGCATATTTTTCTAAAATTCCTAGAGTTTTTTCTTCTTTTGTTTCACTAATTTTCTTCTGTATGTATTTATTCATTTCATTTTTAAGCTTACTTTCAACTATTTCTATTAATCCTGATCGATCTTTAATTTTATAGAAATTCTCTCTTACTTGACAGAAAAAATTCTCTATGTAGCATATATTACATAGCTTCATGTTTGTTAAAAATCTAACAACCTTATCTTTTTGTGTTTCTTTTGATTCTTGTCCTGTAATTCCTAAAAATTCTTTCAATAAATCTTTTGCTAATTCTTTTAAGGCTGATATTTTATATTCTGCTCCTGTTTCTGAACCACTGGCTTCAAGATTTAATAAAATTTGAGTATTTTCTAGATAATCAAATAATACTCCAGATGTTTTATATCTTATATAATTAGCAAAGTCGATTAATGTCATTCCATTTATCATTGAGTCATTAGTTTGAACTAATAATTTTAATTGATTAGTCCAAGTAACTATTAAATCTTCTGCATTAGTTGCACAATCTATATTTAATATTCCATTAGATAAATTTCTTTCTTTTTCTAAATATGCTGGTGGAATATTTTTCTTTATTCTTTCTTGATGATAACTATAATCATTTCTATATATAAAATCTCTAAAACTACTTTCTACATAATTATTATGTGAAGTAGATGCTTCATTATTATTTGTTCTAGGTCGTTTTGGTGATAGTGGCGGTGTTGCATAAGGTTTTTGATCAGTCATATTAAATGTTGGCTCATCTTCATTTTCACTATCTATTCCATAAATTATTCCTTGTTTATCCTCATCATCTATTTTTGTCATTCTAGTTTCTTCAATATTGCATTTTTCTAATAACTGAGTTAACCTATCTATATCATCCATTAGAACTTGTTGGTGGTTCTATCTGAATAGGCTTAAATACTTTTTTCCGTGTTTTTTCTTTTTGTACTAAATCTTGTAGTTCTCTTATTATTTCTTTTATTTCGTTTAATTTTTCAAATGTTTCTAATTGGTTCTTTTTTACTATTTCTATAAGTGCTTCTATTTGTTCCGAGACTTTTGGTGGATTACTCATGATACCATATTTTTTCTAATAGCTATTTTCTTTAGTATTTTCATTAGCTATTGTTATGTTGATTTTGCTTTTAGCAAATTATTGTGTGGAGATAGCAAAAAGGTTGCCATTTGGCCATATTTTATTGGTCCTTGCACAAAATGGGCACCACCCGCGCGGGTGGCGTCGACTAAATGGATATCATGCATCTTTTCATGCCCCTATGTCGACACGTGGCAGGGATAAACAGGCCCTAAGAATGGGCCCTTGTTGGGCCACAAGAAATTACCTTCGGATCCCTTGAACTAAAGCAGATGGTCCCTCGTGCTCCTCACGTGGCAGCTGAAGTGAGAGCCAGTGAATGTTTGATGGTACCTTTTGCTTAATATGTGAACCATTTTTGCTGGAAGGTTTGGGAACAAGTTAGGCCCTGTTGGTGGATTGAGCCTACATTTTTGCTGGAAGGTTTGATAACCAAATTTCTCTTGAATCGAAAATAAACCGGTTGTACAACAACCACTCCTCCAAGTCGAGCTCTTAAAACCTACAAAACCCGTCGAGAATGATCGTTGTGGAAAAACCTCTTACCCTCAAGTTAGTGATACGGATTACTAAGAAGAAATGTATTGCACGAAATAATCATCCACATACGCACACATATATGTATTCTTCAATCAATTCAAATCAACAATTTGCTTATTCCATAAACCCCTATTTTGGAATAAATAATGTTGAATCAAGTCAAGTCAACAGTCACTCCTCCAACTCGAGCATCTAAAACCTACAAAACTCACTTGTCATAACATCTAGTGCTCAGTTCTTGACTTCATTTAAAATCGCTAGAGTTTGAAAGTTTGTTATGCTACAACTTTCTAGACATCAGTCGTTGTATCTTTGAGGACGAGAAGTTTGAACCCGTCCACTACAAAAAAAAAAATAAAAAAAAATGACATATTCCAACGGAAAATTTTACGATAATATATTCCAATAGAAATTTCAATGGATACTCCAATGGTATAGTTTCCGTTGGAATGAATTTTCCATCGGAATTCCGATAGAATTTGATCATTCCAACAATTCTTTTTTCGACGATTTTTTACCGTTGGAACTTTGATTTTCACTCATATTTCAACCGTTGGAATCGTCAAAATATAACAAGAATTTCAATAGAAAACTCATTCCAATGGAATATTTTTGTTGGAATACATTGAAAAATTTCAACAGAAATAATAACATTGGAGTATCCACTAGAATTGTAATTGGAATTCTATTAGAATATTTTTTCGTTGGAATTTCATTATATTCTTGTAGTGGTCAGCACATTACGGGACATATTTGTCTTGTGAAAAAAGCAACACTCGCATCGGCTATTATCTTTTCGCTTTCAGTTTGTAATTTTATTTTCTGTTTTTAATTCAAGCTATAAAGACTCAACCATACACTTCAGTTTGTAGGTTCCATTGTAATAAAAAAAACCACTCAGTTTGTAATAATGATGAGCGCACCCCGTTAAAACAAAATTTGTTTTGAGTTTGGGTCGTTGAACTTGACTTCTTTATTAAATGAACTTTTTGGTGCCAAACAAGGAAATGTTCTGACATAGATTTGAATCACATTGACAACTAACCTAATGATACATGCTCTAACTTTTTTTAGATTTCACTACCGTGTGGGATAACTTTGGTAGAAATATAAGATCTAAGATGAAGATGTCAACTTAAACAATTGATCTTGTCATAATTAAAATGCTCAATGAGCTTACAAATTTATAATCCCTATTTATTAACAAATTAATATTCAACCGGTGCATTTGCACATATATAAATAAAGTATTGTGAGTTATTTGTATGCATATAATGATTAATGATTTTTCTCGCATTTTTTTGCAGGCCAAATTTATAATTAGAGAAGCTGGAATATTTATTTTTTAAAATTATGTTTATCATATTGGATGTAATGTATATTTTGGTATGTATTTTTTTTTTTTGTGAATTATTTATTATTTATTTCAGAATTTCAAATACGTTTTGTTTTTTCAAAAGAAGTTAATTTAAATGTAACCACAATAATAACATCTAATTACGTTAAATAGTCAACACATTATATGGTCAGCTGTAAGTAAATCGAAAGTTTAAAATGATTTTTGTAATTTTGAANATAGATTACTAAACAATTATATTTAATGAATATTCATACTTGAACATATGGCCTATCACAATTGTAGTCTTACTCTGTAGAGGGCTTTGGATAGAATTGATAGGCTTGGAAGTGATTTTCTTATAACTTTCTTTCTAATTTGTGGGAGCTTTTTGCAATGTCTCACACACATAGTACAACTTGTGATAATTTATTTGTCTCTCCCCAACCAATTACAGTTATTTTTTCTCTATTTTGTAGTGAATCGTGACTGATTCATGTCATAAACTAGATCAAGAAATAAAATAAATAAATAAAAACACCAACAAATATCAACAATCTTTCATTTGATGATCCAATAAAAATAAGGCTTGCTTGATAGTAGATTGTTTATTTATATATTTATGCCAACCAATAACACAAAAACCTTAATCAACTGGTTGATTGATTAAATTCTTTGTGGGAGCCATTAGTTTCAATCCATTTTTGACCAATTTTTAAAGGGATGTGCTAAAATTACAGACCTGCTCATAATCCTCCCATGATTGATCATGCCAATTCCAATTTAATATTAGCAACCAATAAAAAAAGATAATATTATTACACCTATAGTTGGAAAGACAAAGTTGAACTACTTGAGCATGGGGGAAAAATCAGCCTAACATTGACTGATTCACTTACAGCGATGTTTAACTTGTCACTTGTGTGAAAAAGGAGAAAAAATATTGCTTTAAAGAATCGAAATGTAATGATTTTCACACCACTTTATTTTCCAAAAAGATGGATTTTGACATAAATAAGGGTCCATGTTGTTCCGTGTGTTCCTTTTTTTATGATGAATTTATCTCATATGTGAAAAATATTTACATTGTGTGACACGGTTAAGGAAAGCTATATGCTATTAAACTCAATCCTGCTCGAGCAGAAAAAAAAAAAAAAAAATATCAATCCTGCTTGATAAGGCCAATGTTGGACTCTGCTCAACTCGTTTGCAGCCCTAAGCTAAGCAGACAATGAGCTCGGATAAACTGGAGACGTCTATAGCTCGTCAGATAAGGAGCTCGAACAACTCAGGTGTGTCTTTAATTCGGAGGAGAAAGAGTTTGGACATATGACAGCTCGAAAACAGGTTAGTTCTGTAATTGACTCGAATAGGGAGCGGACTAACCTACATTAAGGGTCGAGTCCAGGTTGTCATCAAATTACACGTGTAAGGTAATAAATAAGGGAAGATAATCGGACGGATGAGAATAAAGCTGAATAACCGATGGGCAGATCTACGAGGAACCTAATAACCAACTGGTAGCCCTTTCGGGCAGAGGGGGCAATCAGGCAGGCCTTCGGGCATGATAGAAGCTTGTTTAGGAAACAATAATCTTTTATAAATAGGTAAACATTGGAGAAAGTAACGGCTAACCACACTTTATACACTCTAAGCTTTCAATATATTTTCATATAAATTTTCATATCACTTTACTGACTTGAGCGTCAGAGGTTTAACGCCGGGAACCTCTGATGAATAATCGTGTATCTCCTAAACTCGTTTGTCTCGAACTAAGCTTTGTCAAGGCTTCTTTCTCGACGATAGGTGTGGACGACTCGATTATTAGCCTTATCTTCTCACGGTTTTGAGATGGTTCGGGTCTTAGCCTTACCAAACTCGGTTTGTATGATAAAACTCTCACGAATTCTAAACACACGGTTTTACTCTTGCGAACGATTTTTTATTAACTTCAATGATGAATAATTCGAATGATATAGGTAGGTATTTATAGAGGCTAAATAGATCTAATCCTATTCGAAGTAGAAATCTAATACTAGAAAATAAATAAAGTCCTAAGGAAACTAAATATCTAATAATGCAAGACTTACCAATTAACTAATAGGAACATGCCTTTTATTCAATTTCCTAACCAAACTAAGACTCCTAATGATGCTAAGTAAATCGGCCCTTGGCCATCTAGAAGCTTCGCTCGTCTTCTTGCGTCGCACGCCTCGCCCAAACCCTAGCCACATCGGCTAGTCTTTGTCCTCCGAGGTCTCGACCTTTTCCCGCGTCCCACGCGTCTACTTGCTTGCGCCTCAAGTCGCGCGGGTTTACCCTAGGCGGCGCGGTATTCCTAGTCCGCCGAGGACTTGTGCTCGCCCGCCCCTGCGCGTCCCGCGCGTCTCTGCCCGCGCTCCACGCGTTTCTCGTCGCACCGCGCGCTCCCTCATCCACGCATCGTCCTGTTCGCGAGTGGTCGGCACGTGAACCTCTCCCCGATCACAGGTCCGTCGTCCGCGTCCCTTGTCCCAATTATCCATCGCGTGGTCGAACCGCACGCGAGCCCTGTTTCGCGAACCGCCCGACCCCTTTGCTAAGGCCTTGTCATCGTCTCGCTGTGCCATCTTGCGCGTACCCTCCTTCGCTCGACCTGCCCTCGCGCGTTTAGTCCCTGCGTGCCTCGTCACGCGTATCGCATGTTTACGCGTCGTGCGCCGTTTCACAAGGCTCGAGCGCGTCTCGTCCTCGGGCTCGGAAGGGTCAATGACCACATCTTCATCAACCTCTTCCAGCGTCTTTGCATGTCTCCGGCGAGCAAAACGGTCGATGGATCCTGGTGAGCTTATTTGAGGTGCAACTGCACATCAATATTCACTGTAACTCACCTCATTGTTGGATCATTAGTCGTTACACCTCATTGTTGTTGGATCATTAATCTTATCTGTAATACAGTAATGATTGTATAATTTAGAGTATAGAAGGGTTATTGATTAGTATAAATATAGTTTGATTATTAATATTAATGTTTATTTTATATTTTATAGTTATGATACTTAATAATTTAATAAATGATTTATACATCTATTTCACCTGTTATAAAATAGCTTTCATTTTACAGTTTCTATTTTAACGAATGAACATGAAAATTAACATACTCAAACATTATTAATAATAATACTCAAAAAAATACTCATCTCTTCTCTTACTTATACTTGATTGCAATATATTATTTCGATTCTTAAATAAATGATGACAGAGTTAAAAAATTATGGCAGATATTATAAATTGATAATTAATGATTTAGCGTATGCTATTTTAAAGTTATAAAAATTATTATTTTTTAATTACATGAAAATTATCTTAATAGATTATAGTGTATTTATAAATATTTTGAAATTTCTATATAATCCAAATCATACGACAGTTCGACACCAGTTGGTTTATTACTATAATTGGTAATAATATAAATTACAAATAGTATGATTTTTTTTTTCTAAGCTAATAATATAAATCATTGTGCTNATTCACCGTTATAAAATTTTACACATTTTTCAAGATTAATATAGAATATTTTAGATTGATAGTCATTCGTATGCCTACACTTGCTAAGCGTACAAAGGTTTCTTTTGTTTAATGGGTTTTTGGACTCAAAAGAGCTTTTTCAGCTATTTAGCTGTTTGACTTTTTACAATCAGCTGAAAAACAAGGTTGGTAAATAACTTTTACAAGTTTTTTTTTTTCCAAAACGATAGATAATATTATAAATCAAAATGCACAAATGTGCGAATACACACAGCAGCCAACGACTGAATACACAGCAGCCAACAACTGAAAAAGTGGGAGGACAGGTCAGAAGACCGCCTAGAATCCCGACTAGCAACGCTAGAACAAAAACACTCAAAACTAAACTAGCCAACAACTAAAACAACTAAACAACACAAACAACTAAAACAACTACAAGGACCCCAACAGGGTAATACCCGAGTGTCGGATCCCAACAGGATAATAAGTTTGACACTCGGGCTCACAGGGGCCAACTGCCCAAACCAAAAACACAATACACAGACAACACAACAAGAAAACACTAAACGAGAACACTATAAACTAAACATATTAAAACTAAAAGTAAAAGCCCTTCCCCAGCGAACGAGCTAGCCCAGACCAGTAGCGAACGATCTGACTCAAGACTATCCAGGACAAGAGACTGCTACCGAAACTGCAATCAAGCCTATACAGTAGAAGAATCCTAACCCCAAACCGGTCCTCGAATCGACCCATCAATAACCGAGAGAGCCAAGTCCACCCCACACCGATTCGACCCGAACTCATCTAACACCACTAGACGAGCCCGAGAGAACCTCCCCCGCCGCCTAACACCACTAGTCAAACGGGGGACAGTGCGAGAGAAACGGCCCTCTCCCCGACCACCGCAACCAATACGCCGCAGCCACCGGAGTCCCAACAACCCATAGACCCGCGCACCACCCGACATCTCCACAGAAACCCCGACCAGAGGCTCCAGCCCGCCTGAAAAGACGGAGCTCCGCCGGAAAAAACATCCCGGCAATCACAGACAATGGAGAGATAGTGGACTTACCATCACCAATCAGAGAATCGCCGGCAACAGAGGAGATCCACCACCAAGCACTGACCGGGAACAGCGCCGCCACCTGAAGCTCTGTCCACAACCGAGAGCTAAAGCCCCAATCGCAGTCCATCCACCGAGAATCAGGAGCGCCCGACGTCCAGGGAGGCTGGGACGGTCATCGACGACCCCTAGCCGAGACAATCCGACACCGAGGAAGGCGAATTCGCCGAAAATTTGAGGAAGACGACCCTGAGATATTGGGGGAGGGTTTCGCCAAGACGACCCCTATTGTGTATGTACTTGATCATTGAATAATATTTACTTATATTTTTATAATTATTAGCATGATTTGCTTTAGTCATGAATGNTAATAAGGCACATGGCCATTCGACACTGCTTTGGTTATCATTATAATTTATAAAAATATATATTATAAATATTTTTAATTCTTATATTGTAATAATTTGCATGATAGATCGACAAATTATCCATTGGTTTATCATTTTAATATCGTATATACTTCATTCTAGAAATAATAATTTATTCAACATACATTTATATTATATAGAACAAATAACTTTCAACTAATTTTTATTTTTAAATCAAGATTAATAATAACTTTAAGTTCACTTTATATATGCATGTTAACCAATAGATTTATTAATATTTTTAAAAATAATTACTATCTCAAGCTATTGATATCATTTCACTAAAAATATAAATATATTAATTAATTAAATTTTTAAAAAGTTTAACCAGTAGATTTTGATCAATAATTGACATCACATTACCTAATATGATGTCAATTAATGGTCGATGGTCACATTACCTAAATAATTTTTTTTTTTCAATTTGTACTATACGTGCTTTTGGGATTTTCAAACTAAATTATTTTTTAGTTGTAAATTGCAACCTGAACTACATATACAGTCATTATTTGCACGCTCGCTCACATCTTGACCATACACGTGTCCTTCTTTTGCAGATGATCGGACAGTCAAAAAGTAGGCGAACGTGCAAATAATTTTATATATGTAGTTTAGGTTGCATTTTACAAAAAAAAATACTTTAAGTTGAAAACTCCAAAAGCACGTATAGTACTGGTTGGAAAAAACAATCTAAACCTTTCACAAAATACCTACATTTTTTTTCTTTTTTTTTTAGGTTGCGATTGGTGGGATTCTTCTAGTCCACCTAAAGCCGACTGGGTCACTAGACAAGTTCATGNAAAAAAAAAAAACTATATAGTTGTAGTTGAGCATTACGTACTCCAATTAATTTAATTTATATTTTGAAGTAAAGAAAAATTTGGAGTTTTGACTATAAAAAATGAAATAATTTCCTTCCTTTTGATTTGGGATTCTTATGATATTGTTCAAATTTTATTTATGAAATTTAATTTTAATTTTATTTTAAAATCAATGCTTTTATTATGACTAGTAACATTATGTTTTTTATTTAAAAAAAATTAAAAATATATAAAAATTGAAAGCAAACAAATAGAACATTTAACACATTTCGTCAGGCCTTATAAAGTTAAGACCGACCCTATTGCTCAATCCTCTTAGTCACTTGCGTAATCTCAATAAAAGGTTTAATTTTAGTTTTTGTAATAGTTGTTTCGTGTTATTATTATAATCGTTTGACAAAAAAGAAAAAAAAAAGAAATTATGAATACAACTCACATGAACATGAATTACTATGCAGCAACGGATCCAGAAATTTTTATGAGCCAAGGCAAAAATAGTTGAATTTTTTTTAACCATATTGCACAAGGTACTTATATTAAGAATTAAATAAATCATTTGAACAATTGGGAGTTGAGGGCTTTCCTAATTAATTGTCCTTTGACTTGACGCTAAAAAGTAAAATTGAGAATGAGCTTTAGTTATTTTATTTTTCCGTTTTTATTATTATTAAGAAATATACCAAAAATATTTTACATTTTTTTTTTGTAATAAGTTATAAACAAGTCATTTTGAAATATAATTCGGTAATTTAAGAAAGGCCTAAATGTCATCATTTTTGTTTCTGTTATTTTATAAAGAGTTCATTATCTTCTTATATATAAATATATAGTTTTTCACGGTCAACTTCCATCGCTTTATAATTCTATATGTTAATTTCTTAGGATTCGAGATAATTCATATAAATATTGATCTTTATCCAGAACTTTCAATTTTAAACACTTGACTAACTTAAATTGTAAATATATTTTAAAAGTTAATAACACTCATGTATGTTATCATTTTTTATATATGATACATTAAATTAGTCATATTTTGGTAATCTATAATTTGACAGTCATATTGTATATATAAATTAAAATAATTATATCTATCTGATATCTATCAATAATAACTTAATATTATCAATTATAATTGAAAAACAATAAATTTATCTATCAAGCTTATAATATGATCTAAGTACTAAAAATATTGTAACATAATACCGTTGAATCTGACAAGTGATGTGTATCATTTTAAATTAATATAATTATGTTATTTGGTAAGAATTATTTAAAATTTTAAAATAAAAATTTGTATTTATGTCTTTATAAATATTAAATATAAATTTTAATTAACACATATTTACTATATGAATAGTATAGTTTGCACAAAAAATCCAACCTAGGCAATTGCCTAGGCTGGACCATATGTAGATCCGCCACTGTTACTATGAAGTCTGAACAACTATAAATCATACTTATTATTTAACACTAGACATCGATATATCAAATCTAACTTTACTTAACACGAGACATCGATATATAAAATTACGAAACATTAAAATGGATACATAAATTCAACAAACTTTACATTTATACATAGAGCTTAATATAACACCAATAAAGAGAAGTAGAAAACAACTAACAAGGAAGCCTATTATTATAATTTGGAAATGACCCCTAATAAAGAAGACAAAACCATTTTAACCCAATGAATCTCAAATCTAAAACAAGCTTGGATAATAATATTTTTTCTGTCACTCCCCATGTGAGACCTCTCACTGGAAATTACTATTTAAAAAAACACCACTTATTAATTCCTCTCTTGCATCTAAATCTAATTAATTATGAGCGACTCACGAGAAGTGTTGTACTCTATGCATCGGGAATCTCCTCAATGAATGAGGCAGCAAATATGGAAAAAAACTGAAAGCAGATTCAAAAGAAAAGAAAAGAAAAAAAAAAAAAGAAAAAAAAANAAACGACACTTATTATGAATAGGAGGGAGTATAAAATTAAAATTCTTGTTATTCGTAACACTTTTTTGATTATGTTGATTTAAGAATTTGATGTATTTATGGGTGTACACTCTAATCGATGTGTTATTAGGTAACAATCTATTTGTGGTTTCTATATTACCTTTTGATCATTTTCTAATTATAAACAATATTCTAGGTTGAACCGTGCGCCGGCCGTGCTTTGCACGGCAAGAGCCGACTAGTATATATATATATATATATATATATATATATATATATTCTAAAAAAAATTGTTGTTTAACACACGACTTACTGTTGTGTATACACAGATTATTAACGGAGTCATTCTAACCATTATTTTAGTCAACAAGTTATATTTTTTTGAATAAAATACATAGTAATAATTTTTAAACAAAATACGTATAACATACTTATAATATTTATGTTAAAATTTTAAAGTATTATACCGAAAAAAAATTTAAAGTAGGATATTTTAGTTTTAAAGTGTATATATATTTTGTTTAATAAGTATATGATCGTCCAACCATTATATCTTCCTAACAATCGTTTTAAACAAAATATATTCAGACTTATTATATGATCCATGTTTTTAGATTGGTGTAAATTAGCATATTGAACCTCACGTAGAGGTTTGACCCGTCAAATTCGGTAATTAGCTTATTTAATTAGTTTTTTCTTTTAGTACAAAATACTAATTTTGAAAAGAATCAATATAAGTACATTTTGAAAATAGATGATTCATATAATAACATGTCAACGAACTTCTAAAATAACTATACAATCCGCTATGCACCAAGCAATTATTTATAAACAATTAATACAATTAAAAAAAAAAAGCATTTTATTACAATTTCCTATTAGTTATTCCCATTAATTATTCCTCAATAATCAAATGTCATCCGCTGTTAGTTAATAGCAAAAATAGAACTAATATTTTTAAGGTANAACGACTAACTAGTAGAAAGAAACAACCAAAGGCTAAATAAAGAGACCTACAAATCGGGACGACTGTAGGCTAGAAATCTGCGCTAGATACATTCACAACACTAAAAGAAACTAGCAACACTAGGATACAAAACTCCCACCGATGGAGAATAATTACTCCCAAATGGGAGAATAAAAACACAAACACACAAACAAATAAACACAGAACACCATAGATAATAGACTAAAGTCCTCTCCACCGATAAGGTACACCCAACACCTCTACAACCGGAGCCAATATCTAACGTGATCTACTGAGAAGAAGTCACACAATCCACGGCCCAACACCGGGTCTAGAAACTCCACTAGTGGCTAACTAGACCTTGGCCAACATACCCAAACCTCCCACACCACAGCCGCCCCCCAGCGCATACCAAAGCCACAACAGCACCACGCCGTCGCTGCAAGAGGATGCAACCTTCTCAACACCAGAGAAAGCCGAATAAGGGAGAAACCAAGGTTTAGTCCACCGCCCAGACCGCCACAAGGCTGCTAGCAGCAACAGTCGAACCGAGACCACCAGTCCTTCCAGACCTCGAGCTCCCGCCATGACAAATCGAAAAGGGTCAAAATCTACGCAACAGAGAAAGAGATTGAAAGATTACCGGAACAACGGCGACGACCTTAGACAAATCAGATGATGGCCGAAATCACGGGGATTTCCAAGGATTTTCAAGTGTATATTTGTTGAAAAAATTTAATTGCATAAAAAATCCCTGTTATTTTCTTTTAATTTTGAAAAATGATATATAGCCAATACAGTGTACAACTAGATTTACAACACAAGTGAAAATATCTCTTTTTTTTTCCTGACAAGTGAAAATATCTATTTGTATATTTTTTTTACTTTTATTTTTATAAATAATTTTTTACTTATTTTGTCAACCTAGTTGTACATCAATGTACCATTTCTCGTTAATTTTATCTTTTAACTCTTCATCTTTCTTCTCCATCATAAATGACAATTAAAACCCCTCCTCTCTCTTTCTCTCTCCAAGACTCCACCTTGACAGGCCACAGCCAAAAACCCTGCTCACACACAGTACACACACTCCACAACACTCCATCTTTCTCTCTCTCTCTCTCCACAAGGTCCTTCGAACAAGAGACCCACCCATATAATCTCATTTTACACCGATTTAGCCAAACACACAGTCTTAGCCCCTTGCAAAATTCCAACTCCTAACCACCTTCAAACACACACACACACACACACAGTTTTTCTTTACCAACCCACACCAGCAACTATCACACACTCACGCACATGCATTCATGACCAGAATCTCGAGACACCGACCGTTAAGTGGACCGGTGGCGACTGTTAACAATTATTCGAGTTTCAAATCTCACTGTCAAGAGAAAAGAACCCCAATAATTGGTTCTTGTTATTGCGATTAAATGGGTTGTCTGATATCTCAGCTGGCGGCCAAATTCGCTTTCTTCCCGCCGTCGCCGGCGACTTATCAGGTGAAGAAGAGGGACGACGGCAAGCTGGTGGCCGTCTCGACGGCGTCGTCTCTGCCGATAGCCGTTGACGACTCTTCCTTGGACGTGTTGTCCATCCCGACCAAAAGGGGCAACAAGATTGTAGCTTTTTACCTGAGGAACCCGTACGCTAGGCTTACCGTGTTGTACTCTCATGGCAATGCGGCTGATCTGGGCCAGCTCTATGATCTCTTTGTTCAGCTCAAAGCCAATCTCAGAGTTAATCTTATTGGGTCCGTTGATTTGACTGTCTTTTGTTGGAAATTGTCTTAAATTCATTTTCTTTTGTTATTTCTGAGTTTTCATATTGGGCCAAAAAATGGGGGGAAATTACAATATTGTCGATCTCTAATTCTCTGCCCCTNGCATACAATGTGTTCGATCATATCAAGTGCTGTTTGTACAATAGCAAGTAAAAGTTTGGTTCTTTTAATCTTCTTTCCCATGTTGGCTTAACAGATTGAACGTTTTTGCTTATAATTTTGGCATTTTTTTTCTGGGCAAGTAAATGAGGAGTGTATAGTCAATTTTAACTTTGCTTTGTAAGCTTTTGGATGTTGAGGATTTTCATGTCTTACCACAATGTTCTTCTGTGTTCTTTAGGGTACACATGCGCCTCACACCTTTTCAGTTTAACTTTTTCCCTGGTAAAGTTAAGATTAGGTTCTTTAGGGTAAAAGGGTCCCAAGTTTTGATTTTTCTTTTTTGAATTTTTTGTCTTTGATTGAGTTAATTGTCAAATATTGCCCAGTGGATAATAAATCATCCTTTGTTGAATGAAAGCTCAAGACCTAAAGCTATGTTGTTTCCTAGTCTTTTTCCTGCGTTTAATGTTTGTAACTTTGCATTATTGTCATGTTGTGTGAAAGCGATTGGTTTAAGTGGTGACTCAATTATGCAACGGCTGAATAAAGTTTTTAAATGCTGGCTGTGGATTGTGACATCTTGTGAATCTGCTTAGTTGTGGGGCTTGTGCTTTCTGGGCTGTGATTTATTTTTTTTCTCAACTTTCATGATATCTGCATTTCTTTGTGTTGTCAGATTGGATGATTTTCAAGCTTAATCCTTGAAAGCTTTTTGTGTTTTACGTGCTCCTTTTCAACATATATGTTAGGGAAGAACAATGCGTACTTATATTTTCTAAATAAACTGTTCTTTTTTTTTTCTTTCCCTTTTGTTTTTAACTTTACTTAAATAATTTTTTATGGATCAGAACCCTGTATTTAATATCAATTATCAACTCGTACTGCTCGTCTTGTACAATTTAGATGGAGATTAATGTAACTATACCATATCCTGTTATCTATTTTCATCACGATTTTTTGCATCATGTATTGTGAATATTTATATTCTTTTTCTCCACTTGTTGGTTTTAGGCATAATTTTAATGATATATCATATTTATGTTTGCCATGTTTTTGTTTGGGCAGATACGATTATTCCGGTTATGGAGCTTCTACTGGCAAGGTAAACATAAATACACCTTTCACTCTTCATAAAAACAGAAGAAGAGATTAGTGTCATTAATATTGTGTCAATCCAAATTAGCATACTCTTTGTACGAAAATACAGAATAGTGAAGCAAATCTATATAATAGTGTCAAATCCAAGTCAGTCTGTTGAATCGGAATAAGCTAATGTCTGGAATGTTATTGAATAATTCTACTTCTTTCTCATATTTCTTAACCGGTAATTATTATGGTTAAATTGAAAAAAGTTGTTTTCTTGAAATGATCCAGCCAAGCGAATATGACACATATGCTGATATAGAGGCTGTCTATGAATGCCTTCAAACCGAGTATGGGATCAGCCAAGAAGATCTAATTTTATACGGACAATCGGTTGGAAGTGGGCCCACATTGCATTTAGCAGCTCAGTTACCGAGGTTGAGAGGTGTAGTTCTGCATAGTGCTATACTCTCTGGCCTTCGCGTGCTTTGCCATGTGAAGTTCACTCTGTGTTGTGATATATATAAGGTTAGCTCCATATTTATGTACTCCTGAGATATCTAATGACCCGATTTATGTATTTTTTGGTTGGCATTGATCTGTATCAAGCGAGATTCGTGACTGTTAGATATTATTAGACTTTCTTTAGAAGGACTTTGTGTTTAAATTTATTTATTTGTTTTTAAACATTTCAGAAATTACTAGGATTAGCTCTGAAATTGATATATCAACAACAATATTAACTTCAGAAACTTATGTTTGCTATCACTTAAAGTTACTAACTTCATCTATCTATCTATGCAGAATGTAAACAAAATCCGCAAAGTGAAGTCCCCCGTGCTAGTTATACATGTAAGTGATTTATGTAATCCCCACAGCATTGAAAGTTAAAAGTGTTACATAT
>BKCP01006737.1:214104-226216 GCA_008636005.1 Striga asiatica | reverse complement strand
TGTATTGTAGCACTATTTCACCATCATCACATTGTACTACCTTCCTTGCTCCTCCTCCGGCTCCTCCCCCGGCGGTGGCGGCCGTGGTGGCTGCCGTGAAACTTCATTTTCTCCCTCAACCGCCCGCTCGTCTTGAACATCTCCCTCTCGGAAGGCACGATCACGCACTCGGGCGGCGGCTCCGCATACCTCAAGTTGTCGTAGCAATATGAGTAATACATGTACTTCTCGCGGAACGACTTCATCGACTCCCGACCGCGCCGCGCGATGCCCGCGTACTCGTTCGACATCAGTTTCGAAACCGAGTCCGTGCAGTTGGAGGACAGTATCTGGTCCGTGGGGTCCACGACGCACCCCTCGAGCACGAGGTCCTTGAACTCGGCCACGAACGGCTCGTATTCGTAGTTGACCTTGTCGTGGCCACCGCCCGTGGCCCAAGTCGACGCGTCCCATATGGTGGCGTAGACGGACATCGGCTTCGACGGGTAGTCCCCTCTCATGTCCTTGTTCTGGACCACTTCCCTTATCGGGATGTCGTCCACGTAGAATCTGAGTCAGTCGAACAAGTTACGCACGATGGATGAGAATTTAGAGGTGGCCAATTGCTGGTTTCTGAACTGGCGGTTCACGGTTGAGCTGAACCGGCGAATTAAAAAATAATAAAAAAAATACAAAAAAATCAATTTATAAATTCGCCGAACAGCCGGTTCCGGTTCCAGTTCGGAACTGTAATTGACGGTTCAATTTGTGAAAAATGATGAACCTGAACTGGTTCGGGTAACAACCAGTCGATTCAAGGCCCCCGGTCAACGGGATTGACCGGGCCAGATCGGCCCGTGGACATGACTAGATGAGATGTTGTAGTAAAGAAGTGATGTGTACTAATTGATATTTTAGAAAGGGATAATCTCACATTATGTTTCTTGGGGTCCAAAGAATGCTATATCGATGAGAGGCTTTGGTGGGGTCGAACCACATTCGATACCTCTCCTCCCTCCCGCGCGAAACGCTTCCGTTGCCGTACATGTTTGTTTGGAACCTCCACGGCCTTCCCTTTATGTTGCCCAAAAATTCGATGTCTAGTTCGTCGTGGTTCCTCTCGAACGTGTCCACATTTGAAGTCTAAAGATCAATTTTTTTTTTTTCGGAGAATGCATTAGTAATCATGCCATTTTGCTCTAGGATTCTTATGCATATTTCGATTAATTGAGTTCGGTTATGTACTTACATAGAACGCGACACAGATACCGGCAGTGTGTTCGGATGGCATCTTGATGCTCGCGCTAAAGAAGCCGTAATTGTAATAGTCGGACGATATGATTCCAGAGCCTGGCGATGAACAAATCGATTGTCATGCATGATCAAATCACTTATTTTTTAGGTCAATTAAGTGTACAAAATTCACACACGCACAAACAAATCATTGTTAAGATCATCAAATTCTTCTCCACACCAACAAGTATTTTGATTACATTTTCACATACATTATTTGTTCATCAATCATGCACGTAGATGAATATGTACGTACCTGAAAAACGATTGAGGAGGAGGCGAACGGTCCTATCATCAGGAGATCGTTGGATGTTGAATTTGCTGAAGAGAGGAGAATACGAGTCCTCGAACGTGAGTGTGGTGACGTTGTTGAAACCGGTGACGGTGGTTATGATGGTGGTGAAGATGCAGAAGAAGAAGATGAAGGAGAGAGAATAGAGTTCTTTTTGGAGAGTAAAATGCATCACATTACACATTTTTCCTTCTTTTTTGGAGGGTGTCTTGTTTTCTATTCCTTCTAATTTCTTTCACTTGTTTCTCTCTCTCTCTCTCTCTTTTTTCCCTTGTCTAATAAAAAAGGGTGATTTATGTACACCATCCATAAATCATTTGCATATAGATATACATGTTATAATATGTATTATCAAATTAAGGATCAGTTGATACTAAAATTATTATTATTATTATTATTACAATTTGAAGTTTAAGCAAGCTACTCAGATATTGGATTGTGAAAAAATTGAAGATTGAAGGGAAAATTCACAAAACCAAAAGATACAAATAATAATTTAAAAAAAAACCTAATAAGTAACACGACTCGATTTTCGAATGTTAGAGAACAGTTTCGTTCGGCTTATTTGGTTTAGCCACGTTTAGGGACTTGAAAAACTAATAGATGATCCCAGCTGTATATATAAAATGTCGTTCTAATAAGAGCATCTCGAATGGTCTTTCCATTGCTTTATTTTGTCACCACATGGCACAAAAAATCTTATATGGCATGGAAAAAGTCTAGACGGCTTTCTAGATGTAGAAGTCCTTCTAAACAACTTATATTATATATTATATTATTTATTCAATTTATCTTCTCCAACCAATTACAATTTTACACATCACAAATGATACCACAATTAACACTAACCATTATAATTTTTTAATTTTCTTTCTCCATGTCATACAACACAATTTCCATTGAAGATGCTCTAAGATTCAAGATTCAGTACAAATACTGCATACTATTTGTAACAGTCTATGATCCTATTAGCACTGGGAATTCAGGTACAGAAAAAACTTCTGTTGAAGCGAAAACAGAAAATAACTGTTCGTTTTCTTTTCTTTTCTTCTGTGGACAACTTCATGAAGGAGAAATCACAAGGTGCACGAATCTTGCTTAGTTGCTTGTAATCACAAGAACTCACCGTCAAAACTACAATTAGAAGTGTGAGAATAAGAATGCAGAAAATGCCCCACACTAAACAAGTATAACAATATTGTCCAATAACATGCATAAAAAGGCAGTAGCTTTATTGAAAGCCCTAGGCAAAATTGCATTCTTAACTCAATATGTCGATATGGTTGTGACAAAATACAAAAGTTGAGCATTAATTCAATATGTTTGGGACAAAATACAAAAGTTTTCTAACAAGAATCGTCAATCAAGGTCGAATTTTTTACTATCGACATGTCACAACACACAAAGTCATTAGAAATGCAGATTTCAAATGTCGATACATATTGATCACAAATGTGCATGAGTCGGATTGAGTTTGCTTAGCTGTATATAATGGCATTCGTGTATTCACACGAGTTAAGACAGCTTTAACATATTATTTCATGGATTTAATTATGTTACAGATGTACTACCCATTTTGAAGAATTCCATCTTTCACAAAATCTGTCCTTTAAATAAGAAAACAATGTGTCTTCAATAGATAAGTACAATGCACAAGTTATCATTCCTTATAATTCTGCAGAAAAGAAACTGCAACATGAACACACAATGGTTCAAGAAGGAAATCCCAAGGTAATAGAAAGGAATTTACTATGCAATACAAGAAAAATCATTTGAAAAGGATACTACTCAGAGAAAAGCTTTGTCAAGTGAGCTTTCTTCAAATACTTCTCACTTTTCTGAACTGCAAAAGCCAAAAGAAATCATAGACTACACACACTGGGATTATTTCAGGTCAGCTACAGAATCTTCCGTTCTCTACAGACTACGGTAAAAATTTCGAAGCTTGGAGTAACTAACACCAAATCTCAGTGCAAGTTTTCAAAATTACCGCAAGAGAATAAACATCGTTGGTGAATGATGCACAGTGAATTTCTTTTCTAGAAAACAGGCCTCATTCCAGATGCTGATTGTGAAAAAACAATTTCTGAACAATACTCTCTGTTACTAAATCAGATCAAAACAGTAGAGCTACCATCATTTGCCAACTTTCATCATCTAAAAGGTGCACCAATCATATTCTTTTTGACGTGGATTAATCAAAACAAGTAAGAGGGAAATACAGAGAGAACATCACAAATTGATGATACAAAAGTAGAAAACAAATTGCAATTTATTACAAAAGAAAAGGGGAGAAAAGGCTCACTTTTCAACAATGGGGTTTCTCACTCACACTGTTAACGTTGCCGGAAATTGGGGTCTCATCGGCGTCCAATACCTTGCCGTCTGTGGGGACAAGGCGAGGAATTCCATCAACGATCGGATAAGAAACGCCGATGGAGTCGCTGATCAGTGAATTTGTCTGCCGGCACAGCCTGAGGGGCTGTTTGGACAGCGGGCAAACTAGAATCTCGGCGAGGGTCGCGTTTATTCCGGCGCCGGTGGTGCATTTTAGCAGAAAACCACTGCCCTTGACCATTTTGAGTGCGTAGGTCGCGGGTTTGCTTGGGTTTCGCCGCCTCACCACCGTCGATGGAGTCGTGAAAGCGGACTGAGTAGCGGGAGCTGTGAGTCTATGCCTTGGGTTCTCGTTTAAGTTTAACCCATTTACCCTTTATTTATTGGGTTAATTGTAAATAAAATCTTAACTAATTGTAAATAAAACTCAACTTTTTTAATTTGACAAAAAAGTACGAAACCTTTAATAATTTACAATTGTGTCTCAATCACCTTTCGCCGCCGCCGGACTGCCGCCAACCGCCGCCGGCCAACTTCATTGAATGTTGAAAATTTTTACATGATCTTGTAGCTCTCCTTCATGCCGACAACATATTCGAGTTTCACGAAACAATTCCGACAATAAGACTTCTAATTTTTCGGTTAAAGCTCGCAGATTTATAAATTTTCTCCGACGTTCTTTTGCAAATTCCCGGTGACTCGCTTTGACCCACGTGAAACCCAAGGTACCGTTGAGCTCCTCTCGCAAAGCCGCATCTAGTGACGTCCACCTTCGCCGGAATCGGTGATTTTTTCCGGTCATCTCCTTATTGTCGAAATTTTTTCGTGAAACTCGGATATGTTGTCGGCACGGATGAGAGTTACAAGATCATATAAAAATTTTCAACATTCGGCGAAGTTGGCCGGCGGCGGGTAGCGGTTGGCGGCGTTCCGGCGGCGGCGGAAGGTGATTGAGACACAATTACAACACTCATTAAAGGTTTGGTATTTTTTTGTTAAATTGAAAAAGTTGAGCTTTATTTGCAATTAGACAAAAAGTTAAGATTTTATTTATAATTAACCCTTATTTATTTTCAATTTTTTTCGCTATTTTCTATTTTTTCCCTTTTTTATTAAATAAAATAAAATTATGAGGATCTTCTTGCATTTTTTGCACAAGTGTTGTCGCTAACTGGACACCAAAAATTTTTGGTAGGATATCAAATAATAGTCATTTCAAATCTGTGAAATGACACAATTCTATTTATCACTAATTTTTACACCACATTAACTATACTTTTGTTTTCTTGTCTTTTTTCGTTACTTTTGCATTAATCACAATTATATTTTTTATTTATTTTATTATATTGTTAATATTATTAACTAATAATGAAAGCACATTAAATGTTATTCTAATCTAAAGCTTTTTTAAACTATATATTTAAAATTATTTTTTTTCACCTCATTAAGCATTTTTTTTTTATAATTAGTTAATTATTTTTTATGGCATAATCAAATCCTTTAAATTTTTTTATTAAAATTAGTTAATTGTTTTTTATGGCATAATCAAGTTTGACCGAACTCGAGTCGAGCTCGAGCCCATATTTTGTCTTGTCGAGCGGCTCGAGATACATATAAATTACTAAAATACCCCCTTATATATTAACATAGGTCTTTAATGGTAATTTTACCTTTTCACTTAAAAATTTTCGAGCCGAACTCGAGCTATTGTAATTTTTTCTCGAGTCGAGCTCGAGCTCGAGCAGCAAAAAAAAAAAGTCAATCCTACTCGATAAGGCCAATGCTCAATTCGACTCGGCTCGTTTGCAGTCCTATCTCACGGGATTGTAACCATTTCCTTATTAACATATTTATTTACTTGTTTAGAAAGATTAGGATTCTTTATGCTTGGATACAAAATTTATCCAAAAAATCCAAACATTTTTAACTCAACCATTTTTTTAGCTCAACTTTAACTCAACCCAACTATCATTAATATTATTAATATAATTAAATAATACCAACCAATCATTCTTAGACGTCAACCTTAATTCACTATTCATCCACTCACATAATTTGAACTGACCATCACTTCAAATCTCTCTCTCATACTTTTATATCAAATCAACTTTAATTATTTTATTTTAAATATTATTTTAATATATCCACTAACAATTAACCATACCACTTTTTTCAAAATTAACCAAACTAAACCAAAAAATCCAAACAAATCCAAAAAATTTTATATCCAAGCATTGGCTAATTGTTTTGGACTCTATTTATTGTGTTCTCTTGCATTATTAAGAAATATAGAACAGATTATGAGATTTTTATCTCGTATTCCCTTTCTTACAGTCCAAATTCTTCTTATTTTTTAATTTATTTCTGGAATTTGGTGATCGGAGGGAAGATTAATGGATGTGGATTTGCAGAATATTAAGAAATGGGTAGTCCTTTACCCAATTTACATTAACTCGAAGAAAACCCTTGCCGAGGGTCGCCGGATCAATGCTGGTAAAGCATGCGAAAACCCTACCTGCGCCGAGATATACGATTGCTGCGTCCACCTCAAGCTGCCCTGCGCGATTGAGGTATATCTCGAGTTGCTTTTTATGATCGATCATTCAGTCTCTGAACAAGTCGTTGTTTTATTTCATTCCTTCTTTTTCCCCTCTTTGAACGTGGGTTGTGTCCATTGATTTGTGTATTGGTTTTAATGGGCATGTAAAATATCTGATGTTAGAGTGAGAAGGCTTATCCGAGGGATTTTATGCAAAAGGGGAGAGTTAGGGTTCTGTTGAAAAGGGAAGATGGGAGCCTCTGCAATCCGACCGTTTCTTCGAGTAAGTTGTTGTGATTCGAGTTTTTATCAGTTATGTCATGTTTGCATTGTTTATTGTATCATTTTATGTAGTTCTGATATAATGTGGGATGTTTTATTGAGTAGATTGTGATTTTCGGGTTAGCAATATTGAAAGACGTGGATTTGGAAAGAGACCTTGAATCGATGTTTTTTTCTTGAGTGGGTTTAGAATCCTCCAAAATGATGCATAAAATATCTATGGAGGATTTGCAAATCCTTTGGATGATGGCCATACAAGGAAAACCTCAATGGATTGGTAATTTGGAATTTAAAGTGTATATTTATCAATTCAAATGAATCCATAGACAATTTTTTGTGGCAGAAAGTAGAAAGCATGCATCTGCTCTGTGTTCCATTTGTAGTCAAATCCAAGAACATTATAAGGATTTACATGTTTTGCTATTGTTCAAAGTGATTTGATTATATTTATTGAAGGACCATACCGAAGCTGTCAAACCTTCATCTGTGCAATGTGCATTCTTATTTACATGACATAGCTCTGTTGATATTTTCTGCTCTGGAAACGTTTGTTTACTGTTTGGAGCATGTCGAACTATAACTTGATGGCTAAAAGTGTCTATCTGGTATCTACCATCTAACGAAGGTTAGTTAGGAAAATTACTGCCTAAGATGAACTTTGTTTTATAAGAATTACATGATTGCCCCTTTACACAAGCTTGTTGGATACTATAGTTACTGGACCGTTTTACATATTCTAAAAGAGAGGTATACGTTGTTCCGTGCCTTTTATAGCAAACAATACTCTGATAAGTTAATGGATGTTGTCCCTGTGAGCATGCAATTTAGTTTTCTTCTCTGAGATTCTTGTGCTTCGTAATTTCCATTGCCTGGTAAAATATCTGGCGTTCATTGGCTTAAATTTGTCTTGTAGGAAAACAACTAATGCTTCATGTTGCGGAGTTGGTGCCTCGACATTCGGGCCGAACCAAGAAGCAAGAGGCTGCCTCGTCGTCAGCAGCTGGTGCTACCAAATCCGGGAAGGGTGGAAAGAAGAGGAGATAGTTTTGTCACCTTTTACTTTTATGTGATGATTATCCCATTTTGCTTTGCTTAGTAATTTTTGCACTAGACTGCCAATAATTGAAATTGAATCCTATCAGGAGATTTTTTTTTTTAAGTTAAAAAATGTGATTGGGGTTGTTTGTTTTCTTGATTTTCGTGGTTCCTGTCTTGGTTGACGAGCGTAAAATTTGTGCCATTATGGCATTATGACAAAATTGTTAGAGTAAAGCTTCAAAGTTGCCTTCTAATGTTGTTTGGACGGTTGGAATAATAACTCTATGAATTCTTATGTAAACAGCTTTTACGGTATAAGTACTTAGCCAACAGATGACAAAAGCTAACGTGTAAGTCAGCCTTTTGTGCATTGAGAGTCGAAAGTATTACAAAGAGTAAACATTTTCAACTAGTGTTACAAACCCAAATTCCGTACGAAATGTTGCTTCTAGCAATGATCTAAATGATGCAGGTGAGTGATATTTGTTATTGTAAGAACTGAGAATCCTTAATAACTTCGAACGAGTGCATGATGAGAAACAATACTGGTTATGATCTTAAGGGAAGGAGACTGACTAAACGAGACCGTGACTTTTTTATGCCCACATAGTGTTGTTATGCAATCACTTTACTATGCGTTCGTGTGAAATATCTTTTCCCGATCGGTGGACGTTGATCAAGGCCTTGAACAGTTGTTTGCTTGCCGAAGTTGTGTAAGTTTCCATCTCCTTTTTATCTCTGTTTTTCGTCTCTTGTTGTCTTCTACATTCCGAAACTGCCCTCCTTGGCTCTGATGGCCACTGCATGCAGTCATTGTATAAAATCTCATTTGAAAAAATAAAAAAATAAAAAGAAAATTGATGTGGTGAACTCTATCTTTCATATATATATATATATAGTAGATTGTTTTGTAACTTTTTTCTTTGTTCTTTTTCCTTTTCTTTTTTTCATTGTCATGCATGTATTTATTGCTTACCCTCGGTCTACTGATCAGATTTGGAGAAAGTGATCTTTTCGTGTCGGAAGCTGGCCGATTGCGCGGGATTAAGCGAAATGGTGAAATCGAGCGCCTCCCGATTTTTTCTTCGGTAATAAAAAGGAAAGAACAAATGGACGAGTGGTTTGTTAGTGAAGAACGAAAAACAAGCTATTCAAGAATCTATTCAGTGTTTGGAGCATTTTATCAGTTTGTTTGAGGTTAGCTTTGTTTTCTTCACAATATATATGAAAATAGTCCCTTTTTTTCGTGTGTGTGTGTGCTTGAGCCAATTTAGACGAACCTGCTTCCTTGTTGGGTACAATTTTTGTGAACGANACTACTGTTTGATATTCAAAGTTTCTGATGAAAATTTTGAGAAAACTAAAGAAGCATTTATTACAAATTACACACCTCAACAATGGCTGACCCAATGGCTTCTTTCTTGCTCCTTGAAACTCTTTAGGAAATGACTTGTCTTCATTTACTTCATAAACCTTCAGAGAGTCTTTGTCTGGCAATTTACAGTGGTAAAATTTAGGCCTGTGATTTAATATTTTGTTGCAATTTAAGTACTATAATCTAAAATTTTGTTTCAATTTCAATCCTGTAATTTAAAATTTTATTGTAATTTCAATCATTTGAGAACTGAAATTGCAGCAAAATATTAAATCACATGACTAAAAAGCGAAAAGTTGAAACCTTAGAGCTAAAATTGCTATGCCGTTAAATAAACATGACTAAAAATGCATTTTTGCCTAAAATTTATTTCTTCGGCTGTTTGTTTAAATCGTTCCCTCGAAAAAACCTCAGTAGAATTTTTCAACTAAAACTGTAAATTGTTCCTAAAAGTTCATTATCATCGTAACTTGCCTTGAAGAACGTAGCGCTTTTGGTGGCCGACATTTTCCATCATTAACGATTGTCGTGAAAAGGCATCCGAGCCGATGAATTCTTGAAACATGCTTAATCTCTATGATTCAAACATTTTTCTTTAGTCTTTATAATTATTACTAGTGTGTAGCCCGTGCGATGCACGGGTAAACAATATTAACTCATAGTTGTAATTAAGATGTAGAGTTAATATATAACGTAATTTATCGTATATCAGTTGTAAACAATATTAAATTATCTTGTATAAAATAACATAAAAAATATATGTTTAAAATATTAAAAACACCTAAAATATTATATAATATAACGTATGTAAAGTATCTAAAATTTTATATATTATTATTGAAGGATGTGATTCACCTAAAATTTTTCTAAACTATTTTATAAATAAAGCATGTCTAAAATTATTTAAAAAAATCTTGTCTATAATATATTATTCAATTTCCAGAGATGATGATAACTATTAGTTTGAATTTTAGAATCCACATGAGTATTATTTATTAGATCCGTGTACTATACAAATTATTCATTATGTTAATTTTCTATGAACTTCATATTGATTTATTAATTTTATTTTATTTTCATACAAAGCTGATCGTCTCATTTTGTTTTACCATATTTTTGTGGAGATTTAACAAAGTCGATTATATTTATAAAATGATTTGGAGATCAACATACAATTTATAATGGAGTTTTCAAAATTGTGTACTATTAACAAATAATATATTATCGTTAATTTTTTTTATTTTAAACGCACAATTATTGAGACTGAGAATTTGAAAATTATTTTACCTTTTGAAACCGAGTATAGAGAAAACAATAGATTAATAAACAAAGTATTGATAAACACTAGTATTCGACCTGTGCATTTGCACATATATAAATAAATTATTGTGAGTCTCTATGCATATAATGATTAATTATTTTTCTTTCACTTTTTTGCAGACCAAATTTACTACTAAAAGAGTTGGAATATTTTTTTTTAAATTGCGTTTATCTGATTGGATGTAATGCATATTTTGGTACGTCTTTTATTTGTGAATTATTTATTATTTGTTTAGGAATTTCAAATATATTTTTTATTTTCAAAAAAAAAATTAAATGTAACAACAATAATAACATCTAATCACATTATACGGTCAACACATTATATGGTCAACTGTCATTAACCAAAAGTTTAAAATAATTCTTGTAATTTTGAAGTGATGAGTATCAATTATTTAATGATTAAATGAAAGATTAAATACATCAAAATGTAACGGTTTTTGGAGGAAAAATTGTTAAATTGCCACATAGGTAAAATTAAATAGGTTTTATTAAATGCTATTAGCTAGTAATTATATATATATATAGATTACAAAGTGATATTTTAAACACTACAAAGTATTAAGAAAAAACAATATATTATCACACGTTCCAAATGAAAAAATTGTGATGCTTAGTGGAAAATGATATTTAAAGAATAGCATTCAATATTTTTTTTTGAAAGGAATAAATATAAAGACCGATATCTAAAATTTTTATTACCTTTTGAATTGAGATTTTATAAATATAGAGACTGAGATTTTAATGTTTTTCGTTGTTTTTTTAAAAAAATAATAAAAATAAAAAATGCACACTTAATAGATCTTAGCTTAAATTTTTAAATAATAAACGAATTAAAGCCTAAAATTTAATGTAACATTTAATGTTGTATGATTTTTTAAAGATAAAAATAAAAAAAATAAAAAAACTTACTATTTATA
This sequence comes from Striga asiatica, assembly GCA_008636005.1. Classification (NCBI taxonomy): domain Eukaryota; kingdom Viridiplantae; phylum Streptophyta; class Magnoliopsida; order Lamiales; family Orobanchaceae; genus Striga; species Striga asiatica. The sequence continues at coordinate 214,841 of BKCP01006737.1, read as the reverse complement.
GGTTGCATTAAATTCTTTCCTATTTTTTTGCTACTATTTTTGTTAAATGGTATATAGATATATATTTTTTTTCTTTCTTCTTGATAGAACACAGAAGCTAAAGATGACCTTGAAAACGAGAAGGTTTTTAATAAGTACCTGCTCGATGAAAGCAAATTGTGCATCGGCTGAACAAAATTCGCTGGCCCTTTCATTCAACGACTTGTTGAGCTTATCGGCCATGGAGCCCAAGTGATCAACGGTACTCACGAGAGCTTTTGCAATGTAATCTTTTGACAGTTGAATCACACTGTTGTGTAACAAGCATGAACACACATTTTAGCTAAATACTCTTTTAACAAAAAAGAAGAAGAAGAAGAAGAAGAGCACGTATTTGGAAATAGGATCGAGTAACTTTCTATAAATGGAAAAATGCCGTACATTTGGTTGTGATCGGTTTTGTTGTAGGATGACTCGAAACGATCTGCAGCCGAGTAAAGTTGTTTCCTCAGATTCTTCAAGTCCTGGAAAACCATAATGGAAATCTCCCAAGTGAGCATTTGTCTAAAAGCATCACAATGCATCATAAATTTTCTTAATTATGTAAAGTTTTTAATTTTTTTTTTTTTTCTTTTGCACAAGTGTTTGTAGACTTAAACTTTAATTGTACACTTGAGATATGTGTTCTATTTTGACTAAAATCTATGCGTATGTCTTCTAAGCAAAAATAGAATTTAAGCATGGTGATGCTGTAGGAG
>BKCP01006737.1:181628-213891 GCA_008636005.1 Striga asiatica | reverse complement strand
TGTAATAGGTGAAAAAAAAAAAAAACAATGAATTTCACCTTAACTCCATAAAACATATAAAGTAACTGGATGAATGAACAGAAAGTTAAATTGAATGAAATTAAATGCACATAAACCTGTTTGTAGGCACCAAGTGGGATATCAAGAAAACCAGAGTGAGTTGCACCACGTGACAAAGAAAAAAAGGACTAGCTATGTGTGTGTAAAAATGGTGGAATACATGGAAATAATGATGCCTATGGCTTGTGAAAAAATGGATGGATTTTTTATGGATGAGTAGATATGGTGATAGGATAAAGAATTGGCATGATATGTAGGCAATGAATCTTGTTAAGTATTACTTATACATGTGGTAATGAGAAAGTGACACTCAAAAGTCAAATTATTAGCAAGAGATAATTTTCCTTATTTTTGTTAGGTATAGATATCACTTAAGAAACAAGGTTAGAAAAATTAAAAAATTAGACTATGTAAGATTGTTGTTGGGATACAATCATATTTTTTTTAATTGCATACTCAAAATCGCGTTTTAAAATAATATAACTATAAGTATTATTTTATTCAAAGAGTATAAAACGTCGGTTCGTCTAATTGTTAGGTTGTGTTCACTGTAGCAATTTGAATTGGTTTTGTTTTTGACATGTCTCTTATTAGGCAAACTTAATCGTTAGATAATTATACTTTTTCAACAAATTTGTTGCATACTCAATATCATGTTTTAAAATAGTATTAGTACAATATTCGTGTATTACACGGGTGTTGAATTAGAATGCTTTTGTAAAAATTTTTTTTTTAAACTAAAATAATTTAATTTTATATAAAACATTAATTGAGTTTTAATTAAATTGTCAAAGTATAGTTTTTTAATTATAATAATTAAACACCCGTACATTAAATGAAAATGTCAACCCCGGTGGAATCTTTTTACTTATATCATATAAAAATATCGATATTATTTACTATTACATAAGTACAAAAATATATATCTTAAATAAATAGAAATAATATGGTGATATGTATATGTATAAGTGTAGAATATGTTTATTTATCAATGATCAATTAAGCCAAAGTGACAAATAATAAAAATAGGAGGGAGTATATATATTATTATATATTTTAGTATGACACATGTTACTTGTGTGACTTATACGTGTTATACTATAATAAATTTTCTATCTTATAACATATAACTACATTAAACATAAATATATTAATTGATAATAATTTTATTTTCTAATTAATTTTAATAAATATTTTTTTGTTATAAAGATAAATATAATTTATTTATTTTATATATACAATATGTATGTCAAATCGAAGCTCATCAAAAGATGATTAGTTTGATATATTATATATGTAAAAGCGATAAGAAATACAAAAGTTATCAACTTTTAAAATATATTTTCAATTCAATGGTTATAATAAGAAACGATATTAAAGTACAATTAATATAAATATTAATTTATATCCAAGCTTAACTCCAAAGCATGATTTTTTGCCAAATAAAATTACGAAGCATGAGAAATTACCACGTAGACTCAGCACATTCTGAAATTATATATATAAAGGGGATAGTTATATATGTGGTTTGTTTAGAAAGTATAATAGGTGGATTCAACTAATAATTTTTTATACTGGTGAGTGTAGCAATTGGGTTTCACTTTTTAGATTAGTTACCCAATCTTACCCAATCTTGATGATAGTTTTTGTAATAATTGCCATAAAATACCACATTTCTAATGCTTTAATAACTTGGGAACATGCTTTTAATTAAATGCAAAGACACTTTGCTTGTAAAACAAACAAAGAAACTAAACTTGCCTTTGTAATAATTTAGTTATTGTTATGAGAATAAGTGGGTCTCTTTTAATTCTCCTTCAATTGTTGTCTGCCCAAACACAATAAAACACATATAATGACTCTGTAAGATAGATTAATTGTTATATCCATTACTATCCAATTTAATTGGACAATGAAGCATAGATGAGAGAGGACAAGAATTTGATCCCATTTATCACACCTTCTAACTTTACATAGGACTTTACAAAATTAAATATATTATCTAACCTCGGTTGAATATATAGTTTGATTTGAAAATTGAAATTAATCTTTGATAATTTGAGTGATTGTGTTACCACTATGTTTGATAAACTTAGTTGATTAGCTAGCTTATAGTTGGTAAGTTAGCTTACACTTTTGAAGTGAATTTCGAGCTTATAGCTGAAATAATAACTTATATGATAAAAGTGATTGTAAAATTAACTGATAAACTAGCTGGAATAAAAATTTCAATATGCTTATTTGAAAAGCTACCTAAGAAAACTTATGAAATAAGCTCGAGCTTTTTAAAAAGTTTGCTCTTCCAGATCAAACTTATTTGAATACATAAATCATATAAGTCAATCAAATAAGTTATAAGTTATGCGTACCAAACTCAGTCATAGCCATAAACATAGCCGAAATACTTATAAATAGTTTACATAAAAATTAGAAAATAATAAAATGGTATGAAAAATAATAAAGTTAAATAAACATTTCACAAAAATAATACTACACACACAAATTGATTGAAAAACAAAAAAATTCTGAAATATCAACTAATAAAAATTCCTATCTTACAACATATGTTTTTCTGACATATTCAACGTGGATACATTAAGATGTGCTCACCAGTCACATGTCAAGATCTCATGATCTTTAATGGACAAAATATTTTTTTACATATCCATCGTGAATATATTAAGATGTGTTCACCAGTCATATGTAAAGCTCTCGTAATTTTTAATGGACAAATTAATTTGTGTCTATTGTTAACCGGAAAAACGTAACTAAATCAGTAAACATAAACTTATAAAATACTTAAGCTGGCCTAAGTTTAAGAGATTGATAACTATGCCAACTTCATCTAGATGATAGATTAATGAATGTATTATGTCACCATAAATGATTGTCATTTGCCACTGCTTATCAAACAGATGCATTATTTTTTTCAGTCGTAATTGCTGAATTTAAATCATTGTCCCAATTTCTATAAAATAATTACAACTAATAATGGCTCAAGGGACCTGCTTCTAGCACAGCTGCACAAGGAAGGATACATTAATTCATTTTGAAGAGAGTTATTTATATTGTCACATATAGCTAGCAATTAGCAAGTATTACTTGACAAATGATCATATGCTATGAATTGGAAAAACAGAAATAATATATCATAAAATTATTATACCAGTTCGTTTTCAGAGACGACCTGATTATGGTCGAAGTGGGCATTCGTCAAGGGCCCCCAATTTATTATTCATAAAGTCATTATATATGATATATTATAACTGTAAATTAATTTTCCTTGTTAATTAAGGGCTTATTGAAAACATTGTTAAAATATCTCAAGTTTTGCTTGCATACAAATATATCCATTCAACACGAGTTTCTTTGTTTAACCAAAATTAATTTGAAAAATGTAGTATGATAAGTTATTAGTGAGATTTTGAATTTATATTAAAATAATATTTAAAATGAAATCATTAAAGTTGATTTGATGTAAAAATAAAATAAAGATACTGTGAAATGATGATTAGTTAAAATTATGTGAGTGGGTGGATATTGAATTAAAATTGATATGATGTTGAAAATAATTGATTGATATTATTTATTTATATTGATAATATTAAATATAGTGGTGTTGAGTTAAATTGAGTATGAATTGAATATATACTGAAAAAACTTATAACCAAATACCCCTTAGTTGACTACTAATTATTAAATGTAGATCCATAGAAAAAAGAATCTACTACTCTTTACCGCTAAAACTGTGTGATTGAATATTGTTTTGATTAGAAAAAACTAATCTATTCATTTTTTAAGTCAATTTTAACCCAATCTCACTATCTTGGATATTATTTGTATAATTAAATTTTATCAATTAAGTATAAGAAATATTGTTTTTTCTTGTTTTTAGTATTTATTTTAAATTTAATGTACGGCAATTTAATTATATTGTTTTTTTTTTCTTTTTTTTTTTGCAATTTGGATACAATTGTAAGTATATTATTTTTAGCTATTCTATATGACTTAAAAAATGCTTGATTCATTTTTCCAAAAAAATAAAAAATAATAAAAATATATAGTTTCTAGATAAAATAATACTTATTTATTGAGAAAGTTTTGAAAATTATATATAAATGATCATATATCTAATAACACTATTAAATCATTATATTTTATTCAAATAATTTGTTTATACCTATTCTTAATATTTTAATTGTAAATTAGTTTTGTAACTATTTTCTGACAATTTAATTTATATTAAATTTATGGAAATTTGGATACACTTATAATTATATTTCAATTTAGCTTTTCAAAAAGCTTTAATTTTTTAGAAAATATAGAATTTATAAATAAATAATAATAATGTAGTGACTTTTTTAAATAATTATTTTTACAATACATTCTCTTCAATAATATATAAATTTACTAAAACTAATAAATACTTACATTCTATTCAAAAATCAATATTTATTTTAACTTGCCTCAATCATACAGTACGACAACAAAAAATTTCCTAACCATTTTAATCCAATATGTTTCAATTATTGAACTAAATTTAAGGATAATTTTTAAGAGAAATGCTATAAGTACATAATATTGTACATATGGATGTACATAACACTCATATTAAGTGGGTCATACAAAAAATAAAAAAAAAATGCTACAAATTACATAATAAATAAATAAATACGAGGTAATAAATACGTAATAAAAATATTACTTTATGCAGCTTAAACTTTGTTGCAGTAACATTTCATGACCAAGAAGCGTCATCTTCTCCACCAAAAACCCTAGGAAAGTGAAGATGACGGAGGTAGCAAGCGCGGTGGTGCATGATGTACTCGGCCGCCGCGTGGATGACGTTGACCAGCCGATTGTTGATTACATCATCAACGTCCTCGCCGATGAGGATTTCGATTTCGGCGCCGACGGCGAAGGTGTCTTTGAAGCCCTTGGTGAGCTCCTTGTTGGCTCCGAGTGCGTGGCTGACTATTCTGAATGTCGCACGGTATAATAGTACAGATCCTTCACTTGTCTATGTAGTTAACTTTGTAATGTGTATAGGGATATGGATGTTGTTTTTGTTTATATTGATGAAGTGTTTGCTGCGGTGATTATTTGAAGTTCCGTATTGCATAAATCTTGTTCATCTCCAGTTGTGGCTTTCAGAGTTGTGTAAGGTTTCCCAGTAGACTTGGATTTTATTGATTTCATTATTTAGCTAAACTTTCAGATCAGATTTTGAGTTGCGCTGTATAGAAATTTTTAATATTTAGTTATATTTTTGTCCTGAAAACTTTAAACTGGAGTACACACATATGGGTCTGGGGATGGATAAGTTTAAGAAGTTTTGGTTACTTATTCGCAAGTAGAATACTGGGTTGGGGGGGTGGGTGGGTGGTTGTCTTGTCTTTCATTGCTTAATCTGTGCTTAATTTTTTCCCCTTTTAAAATTTAATGCCGTGAGTGATATTTACAACAGGTATGTAGTAAGTTATCTGAGAAGTTTGGGAAGCATGTCGTGAAAGAGAAACCAACTGTGAGAAGCCTCTTGGCTCCACTGAGAATGTTTGATGGAATGGATGAAGAGGAAGCTCCTAAGAAGAAGCCAGAACCTGTGGATGGTCCGCTGCTGACTGAGCGTGATAAGATGAAGCTGGAGAGGAGGAAGAGAAAAGAGGATCGCCAAAGAGAGGTAACTAGAAAGTCAATTTCGGCACTCAAATGTTATATACTTTTGTTTTGCATGCATGTGGGACTAAAGAAAGATGGATGGAGGGGGGATACAGGGATGGTACTAATGATAATGACTGGCTATTATGTTCTTGGACATTATCAAATATTATATATTTTCCCAGGTGCAATATCAGTCGCACTTAAAGGAAATGGAAGCAGTCAAAGCTGGGATGCCTGCTGTAGCTGTAACTCATGACAATAGTGATGGACCAGCTGTCAGGGACATCCACATGGAGAACTTCACTATTTCTGTTGGGGGCCGTGACCTTATTGTGGATGGTTCCGTGACCCTATCTTATGGGAGGCACTATGGTTAGTACGACTGCATCTTAACAATGATCATATCCTATGTTTGAACAGTGGTATAATATTTTGTCATAACCCGTTTTATTGCATTTATTTATGTGGTGTTTTTGATTGTCAAGAATGATGCTTGATAGATGTGGTGAAATTTGCTTCCAGTGAAGTAGTGATTTGACGCTTGATAGATCCTGTGAATTTTGTTTTCGATGAAGTAGTGAACTGCAGTTCAAGGCTTTATAGATTTGTAATATGCACGAAAATGAACTTGTTATCAAGTAATTGTGGAACCAAGTTCGAGTTAGATTTATTCCAGTTGGATACTTATAATGTACTGAGAATTCGAATAAGAGGGGAGTATTAATTGAAACACCAAGTCCTCAAAGCATTTAACTTTAGATATGCCTACGACCAACCTCATACATTCAGATGATCTTTTCCTACTTCTGCAGGCCTTGTTGGTAGGAATGGTACTGGTAAAACAACTTTTCTCAGGTACATGGCCTTGCATGCTATTGAGGGTATTCCCAAGAATTGCCAGATTTTACATGTGGAGCAAGAAGTGGTTGGCGATGATACGACAGCCCTGCAATGTGTGCTAAATTCTGATGTGGAAAGAACTCAACTTTTGGAAGAAGAATCTCGTCTTCTTGCACTACAGGTTGATAATCCAGCTTTAAGTAGCAAAACTGATTTAACACATACTCTTCTTCAATCCTTTTCTTCCCAGTATCTCAATATTTTAAAGCTTTAAATTATTTGCATCAGAAAGAAATGGTCCCAGATGGGAACTCAGGAAAAAGCAACATGGAGCTGAATGAAGTTGATAAAGCTTCAGCTTCACAGAGGCTTGAAGAGATATATAAGAGGCTTGAGTTCATTGATGCTTACTCTGCTGAGGCTCGTGCAGCTTCTATTCTTGCGGTTAGTTTATCCATCTTAATAAATGTGATTTGGAATTACTGTTGTATTCAGTCACGCTTACATTGAGGCTCCATTGCTGGTGCTGTAGATTAAGTGCGTAGAGAGTCTTATCTTGCTTATGTTATTGAATTCTATTGTTGGATATTCGACTTGCAAATAGTTAACATATTGTACTTTCAGATAATTTTTTGTCGGTGTCCCTTTGTTCGGCCTGTGCTGTGGTGGTTTTAGCCAGGTCGATTAGCTGTGTTCCCATTTCCATTTTGTTCCCCTGTCATAACTATTTACGCATTAGTATTCTGTTACATACTTTAACATACAGCTTTATAGAAGCCTGTACTCATTTGACCCTGTGCATTGAGCATTTGGCAGTACGCTGCTGCTAAACATTAATGTTGTTTATTGTTTATTTATTTTTACATAGTTTATTGTTGCTATTTAGTCTTCTCAAGTGACATAATTTGTTGACAATGAGAGTTGGATGTGTGATGATCGATTATACCTTGCTGCTACAATGCATAGTTCTGGCAAACTAGTAACGTGTTTGTCAACTTGTTTATTTTTTGTATATTGTTTTTATTATTTGTCTGTATCCTTTTCAGGGACTCAGTTTCTCCTCTGAGATGCAAAATAAGCCTACTAAAGCTTTTTCTGGAGGATGGAGGATGAGAATAGCACTCGCTCGAGCCTTGTTTATTGAACCTGATCTATTACTTCTTGATGAACCTACTGTATGTAATAAATCTTCGTCAACCTTATTCATTAACATGAAATCAATTTTTCACATACATCTCCATTCTCCACTTTTGTGACAGAATCATCTTGATCTTCATGCCGTCCTGTGGCTAGAATCTTACCTCGTGAAATGGCCGAAGACTTTTATTGTTGTTTCACATGCCAGAGAGTTCCTGAACACAGTATGGCTTTTCAGATGTTTATGCTGGAAATTATCAACAATTAAAAAAAATGTTTTTGCTCAATTCATAAAACAAGGAATGTATGTATTATTTACTATTTATTTCTTGCAGGTGGTCACAGATATCCTCCATCTTCAAGGACAAAAGTTGACTGCATACAGAGGTAACTATGACACATTTGAGAGGTCAAGGGAGGAACAAATCAAGAACAAACAGAAAGCTTTTGAGGCGAATGAACGTGCAAGATCTCACATGCAGGTTCTTGCTCAACATTCAGAGTTAATTATACAAGTGCCACAGAAGACGTTTGTTGATGTGTATGTTACATGACAAGTTTCTTCTGTTTTGAAAATATTGTGTTGCAGTCATTCATTGACAAGTTCCGCTACAATGCAAAGCGAGCATCACTTGTTCAATCAAGAATCAAGGTAATTTTATCATTTTTCCTCTGTTTCGTTAATAGCATTTTAAAATTTAGAGGGCTAATATGTCTTAATGTTTTTCAGTCGAGTGATCTTATATTAAGATGACAACCCATTTTTGTCATCTGATTTTAAATTTCCACCTTTTTCTATTAGAAATTTGTCATTATTTATTTTTTGTTTCATTCAGGCTCTAGACCGATTGGGTCATGTGGATGAAGTTTTCAATGATCCTGAGTATGTATTCTCTGAATCTAACTTCTGTTTAATGTTTTTATATGTATTCATATTTATTCTAGCTTCAGCATACTTCTTGCCTTTGATGTCTGGAAGATTGATTTTTTTGTTTTTTTTGTTTAATTTTTGATTTTGCTTATTACTGATGGTTCTGGTTTCAGCTACAAGTTTGAATTCCCATCTCCCGACGATAGACCAGGCCCGCCAATCATAAGTTTCAGGTTCGAATCCGGATATATTCTAACATATAACACTTTATAGTCCTTATTTTTTGGCCACCACGAGTCAAGTTTTCTCCCCTTGCTCCATTGTTGATGCAGAGACACCTTTTTATATAAATTCCCTGGCTTCTACCATTCATGTTTGGATTTATTTATTTTCTGCTGCTAATCTCCGTAATCATTGCAGTGATGCATCTTTTGGATATCCTGGGGGTCCAGCATTGTTTAAGAATCTGAACTTTGGAATTGATCTTGATAGCAGAATAGCAAGTAAGTCTGTTTCTGAAGTTGCTAAGTTTATATGGTTCATGACTAACTTTATTATTCTTGCATAATTAATTTGTGAGTTGTTTCTTCCACATATAATTATATTTGTTGTCATGAGTAGTAAATCAAAATAATGGAATCAGTTGGTCCACTAGTTCTTGTTCCTAGAGTGTTTAAGAAGCTAGGCGCTAGGAAGGTGCTTATGTTCATGTAATTGATCCTTTATTTTCTACACATTTCAGTGGTCGGACCAAATGGTATTGGAAAATCAACTATACTAAAACTAATTTCTGGGGAGCTTCAACCAAGCTCTGGGACAGTTTTCCGTTCAGCCAAGGTATTGGAAGTGTTGTCAAAACATTGTTCGTCTGATTTATTATCGCTCCTTGTTCTTCTGATTGCTCATGACTTAGGTACATGGTACATCTATCTAGGTAAATAAGATTCTTTGGTGTCTCAGTGTACTCTGCTCTCCATTTGTTTCCTCTGGCAATTCATTTTGTCTCCTGGCTAGTCACTCATTCAAAGTTTTTGAATGTCTTAAAATGCAATGCGTTGCTCGTTTTTTATACTGACTATTTCAATTGGTAGAAAGTTGCTTTCACTGAAAAAAATAAAAAATAAAAATTGGTACAGAGTATTCTTTGTTCTATGCGTACACTCCTTATGATGGTGTGAAATTTGCCTTTCAGGTCAGGATTGCTGTATTTAGCCAGCACCATGTTGATGGTCTAGATCTATCTTCTAATCCCCTGCTGTATATGATGCGTTGTTTCCCGGTAAATCCTGTACTACTGTTAAAGTGACTTGCATTTTGTCAATTTGTGCTGTAGCAGTTTTGTGCAAGGGGCTCTAATATATTTGTGATATAATGTTTGTCAAATTTAGCCTTGGCCTGACCTTATCAGATAGAATATGGTTTGTCTCGGATAATTTTTTGGACGGACTACGATTGGATACAAATTTTTTTTCCTTAAAAATGCACTATTCATCTAATCCAACTTTTCCCCCCTCAATGTTGTCAATAAAATTAAATAATAAAACCAATCATTACTACACATTTTTTCAATAAAATTCACTATTCGTCCACCAATATATTTTTTATCACCAGTCATTTGCATTCATTATTTTACTATTTTTCTATCACATCAACTTTAATCATTACATTTTATCTCACATACATTCACAGTCTCAAAATTATTTCATTCTTCCACCAAAATAATTTTTTCCACTCTAGCACATTTTTTCAATCAAACAGTATTTTTTTTCCCAAAATAGTCTATATTCAATCGCGCCATTAGTTTAGATGTTCTTTATTGCTGAAGATGCCTCCATACGATCAAATTGTGAAGTACCAAATGTGCCTCTGCATTGGGATGGCTATAAACCGAATCATTATGAAAGAATTATCTGATTCATTGCATTTGAAAATCCCTTTGTTTTACCCTCTCAAATCATTTCCTTCCTACATAATGGCGATTTTGCGATTTTGCCTAATTATAACGTCTGCAAAATTTGAGTCCGGTTGGATATCTGAAAATTCTTAACGTGCATGCATCTAATGATGCACAGGGAGTGCCAGAACAGAAGCTAAGAGGACATTTAGGCTCATTTGGCATAACTGGCAATCTTGCCTTGCAGCCGATGTACACTTTATCGGGTACTCTCTTTGATATACATGGTGGTGAAAGTTAATAGACATAATTCTGTCGACATATATTTGAGGTGCTTTAAATTCTCTGCCAGGTGGTCAGAAAAGCAGAGTTGCATTTGCAAAGATAACTTTCAAGAAGCCTCACATTTTATTGCTTGACGAGCCTTCTAACCATCTTGTAAGTTGTTTACAGTATCCCACTATCCCTTTGGATGAGTTTTAGTTTCAGTATCCCACTATCCCTTATAATTCTAAATGCTGTGATTGTTAATTCAGAGTTCTTAAAAAAATCTCACGGCATTCAACTGGAAAGTAAATTTAATATTTTATTTACCAAAAAAGATTAATAATGTGTTGGTATTTTTATGTAGGACTTGGATGCCGTTGAAGCATTGATTCAAGGTCTTGTCTTGTTCCAAGGAGGCGTGTTAATGGTACTGCTAATGTTCCAGATACACTTTGATTGATTAGCCACAAGTTGATAATGAATGATTGTTTGGNNTGGTGATTATATTTGTTTGTTGTCTGTAGGTGAGTCACGACGAGCACTTGATCTCTGGAAGCGTGGAGCAATTGTGGGCAGTCTCTGATGGCAAGGTGACACCTTTCAATGGTACGTTTCAGGATTACAAGAAGTTGCTACAGTCTGCATAAGCTGATCTTGCAATTTTGGTTTTTACGTACTGATTTTTTATTTTTATTTTTTAATTTGCAACCCTATGTGAAACGAAGCTTTGACATACTTCTCATATTGTATGGAATATGCAAATGAGATTTTCTTAATACAAAGATATATATACTTGAGTTTTATGAACTTGGGGTCATCCATATTTAGACATGTTCAATGGGCTGAACTGGACCGACAAACTGTTGGTTCATGTGTGTTGACACCGACAAATTGGTTCCGGTTTGTCAATATATTTTTTCAAACCGTTGAGTTTGAAAATTTCAAAAAATTGAACGGTCGAAATTATTTTGAATGATCGAGATCATCTTGGATTGGAGGTTTCGCACCAAAATCGGATGAAAAAAAAAAATTAAATAAAAAAGATAGCAATTTCGGAAGCAATTTTGAATCGTAGGGTTTCAAACTGAAAACAAATCTCTAGAACTGATGATTTTGAACCAATGGACACGTCTATCTATAGTTCTATACTAAATGGCGTAGTCAGCAATTTTTAGTGGAGCTCTTAGTCGAACCAGGCTATTAAGCGATTGTAACTCAGTTCGGTTCGTAAAACTCGAGTTAGATTTATTAAATGAATTGAGTAAAATATTTTCATTTTATTAAACAAACACGAGGTTGATGACAATGTATTCAACTCGATCTGGCTCGAACAATGGCAATAATGCTATGTATAAAAAAAACTAGAGGGAAAATGTTTTGTTATTATGTATACATGAATGCTAGTGAGACGAATGAGATGTTTTACAAAATATATCTTCGTTTATTATATTTTCTAGTCTTATTTTATGTAGAGATTGTCCTCATTAATAAATTTCTTTAGTTGATTTGTTACATTCTTTGTTTAAAAAATCGAAAATAATTTCTTCTCGCCTACTTAAGTTCTATTTAGAAAAAAATAAAATGTTTTATTGTAAATACTACTATGAGATGAATGAACCATTAGACATGTCAACCGACGTACTTATTACATGAAATGTCACTTAAGCTGTGAAGATGTACATGTGATTTCATTGATTAGTTATTTGAGTAAATGAGATTAAGTTATAAATCCTATATCCAAAATTAACAAGTAATTAATGTATTCCGTATATGAAATAATATAAATAATACGAATCAATAGTATCTCAAAATAAAATTGTCAATATGAATTCTATTTTATTAAACAATAAAAAAAATAAAAAATTTACGAATTAGAATAAGATCATGCACGCTTATATAATTTGGCTTATTCTAAAATAAATCTGAAAAAAATAATTTATTATAAGCTAAATTAATATAATATGAGACTAAAATATTTTTTACTACTCCCTCCATTTTGAAATATAAGGCATTTAAGGTTATTGCACAAATATTAAGGAGACATTAATTAATGAATAAATTGACTAAATTAACCTTATTTACTCTAATCACAGCCACTCCACACTTCCTTAATTTCAACACAATGAGGGTATATTTGGAAAAAAATGCAAAAATTTGTCTTGATTTTTGAGCGCGCCTTATATTTCAAAAAAAATGAGAAATCGTTATACGCCTTATATTTCAAAATGGAGGGAGTATTATATATTTAGACCATTCAAAAAATTAAGACCGGCATGAAAAAATAAATGCTTGTGTATTGTTTGATTTAGTACTGCTCACAAATAAATTTTCAGATTTGTATGGTGCTCATATGGCATTGATTGTAAGGCTCCTTTTGGAGCAACCTGTTTGTTTCATGTCCATGTGAATAATGTTGTCATGTTTTTAATTAGCCAAACCCATTTTTGCCAGACAAAGCCATTAATTTGAGAGAAAAATAATTTCTTGGATTGTTTGGTGTTCATGTGGCATTGCAATTTGCAAGGCTCCTTTTGAAGAAACCTGTTTATGTAATGACCATGTGAGAAATATAGTCATGTTTTTTTAATTCCATTATTCATTCATTAATATTTGTAATTCATTACAATGTTACTTGTACATTATATGAATTATTTAGTCTAGATGTATATTAATAGTTTTCTATTATCATCAATTAATAAAAAAAAAAAGACTCACTTATTATTTCAGTAAAACTAGTGCGTGGCCCGTGCGATGCACGGCAAAACAATATTACGATTGTATTATAAATTAAATATATAAATAACATTAATCATGATTTATCCATTATTTTTAAACTAAACCGGGTTGGACACAGTCCGACCGGATGAACCAAGAACCGATTTATAACCAGTCTAGTTCGCTTGAATAGAATATTTGCTCTCGAATTCGTCAACACCAGTCGGTTGGACTAGTAGGATCGATACGATTTTCTAAATAAATTTTGTTATATTTAAAATTATTTTAAATAAAATTATATATTTAAATAAAATAGAGATTTATAAATTATTTATCAATTAGTTTAAACATTTGAATTTATAAATTGTTCAGATATCTAAATAACACATTTTATTTAAATTTATTACAAAAAGTACTACATATAGATATTAAAATGTTTATAGATTAAAATCTGAGCAAACCACAAATGATTTAATAAAATAGCTTGATCGTTTCGATGACGGTCCAGTTCTGAAAACCTTATATTTACTGTACATTAATAAATGTTATAATAAATATTATTTAATTCACATAAACATTAATAAAATGATATATAAATATTCATAAATCACTAAACATGTTGTCATAAAAGTATTGTTATTACGATTACTTGAAGTTTGGACTACATCACATTCACGTAATAAAATATTTTCAATATAAAATTTATATTTAGGTTCAATAATCGATTTGGAGTGGTCGAATTGATACATAACTTAGTCACCTGGACCAACCATGTTGTGTCAAGTTTTTTGACTATTTTAAATATTACCTAAAAGTAATTCAATCAACTTGGGCAGTACCCTAATTCAATCACCCGATTGATCCGAAGAATTTTTTTTTTCTTTAAATATATTTAATTTTATGAAATAAAAATATTTTATGATTCATATAATAAATGTCTACACCAAATGATAGTATATTAAGATTATAAATTATATATCTAAAGATGAATTAATTATTTTTACTTTATGCATATTAATAAAAAATAAACATAGTAATTTTCAAAAAAGTAAGATTAATTGATTAATTATGAAATTTAAAGAATATTTTTAGAATTCAATATTTCTTTTAAAGGCACAAATATGAAGATAGAGATTGATGTTTTGACATATTTTTTTGTACAATAATTAATTTTTTTTTTGTATAATAATTAACTAGTACGTAACCCGTGCGATGCACGAGATGTAAAATTTGGAAGAATAATATAACCTCACGTGCATTAGGATCGAAATTGAAATCATTAAAATACATAGGAACATTGTTGAATCATAAAAAGTTCGGTAACAATCATATATTATTAAAAACCTCCTTGTACACAACATTATGAGTTTGATTATTTGGTAACTCCTCATTATCACAAACTAATATTTTCAAAAGAGACAAATCCTAAAAATCAAACTAATATTTTTGGTGAACAAACTAATATTTTAAGATTGATGAACAAATTAATATTTTAGGATTTCTAGGATTTGTCTCTTTTTGGTGAACAAACTAATATTTTAGGATTGGTTATATGAATAAGGCTACCTGTTTTTGGTGTTCTTTTCATTCATTTTCATTCAAACAATCCGATGACTTGTATAATGAAATCCGAATCTTAAGCCGAAATATTTAAAAAAAGAGTTTTTAAAAATTGAAATGTCAAGGCAATCAGTTCAGATTAATTAAAGGTCAAAGAATATCCGCTCCTTGAAATAAAGACGTGTGCTATCATTAAGCAAATATCCGGTTATTGATATAGAGTGGTTACCAAAAAATAGAACGCGATAAGGACGCTTCTGGAAATATCAATGGGATAAGGTCATAACAGATTGCTATACATTTTAACGATAAAAGCTCAGATGGAATGATTTATGATAATTATGTTGTAATTAATGAATTAATTAGATGTATGAAAATGACATAATTAATGAGAAGTGTGAAAATGACATAATTAATGAGAGTGTGAAAAGGACATAATTAATGAGAAGTGTGAAAAAGACATAATTAATGAGAAGTGTGAAAAGGACAAAAACTTACCAGTTTTGGAAAATATATAATGCAAATCCGACATTGACCATAATTTGACCTACTATTTTGGATAAATGTTAATTCTTATTATATAAGTATAGATTTTTTTTTTCTCAATAATAACCCTCATTAATAAAGATAGAGATTGATGTTTTGACAAAAGATGAAAAGTGAATATAAAAAGATGTAGTGTATTTATTAGCTAAATGACGGTAAAAATAGAAAAATATGTAAAAAATATCTAAAATGTCATTTATTTGATTAATGGTTGATAAAACCAAAATGTCAAACAAAATTAAAATGTATATTTTATTGAAACAAATCCAAGGTAAGCATTTAGATAAAACTGTGTAACTTCTAAAACATAGACAGATCTAACAAAACGGGACTGATCTAAATATTAAAATATATGGGGAAAAAAAAAATAGAAATTGCGCATCCGGGGAATCGAACCCCGGTCAGTACCGTGGGAGGGTACTATGATACCACTACACCAGATGCGCTTCATGTTCCCTACTTTGTAATTATTGACTGCTAGCCATTCAAATATTTAATCCTTATACTTTAAATATTTAGGTTCCTATATATTTTTTGTACCAAAAAAATAAAAATATATATATATATATATTTAGGTTCCAAACATAGACTAAAGATTGATTTTTTGTAGGAGGAATATCAAAGTCAGGCCCTGTGGTTTTTAAACTCGTAAATTCACTTATTAGTAAATTGTTTATTATATTCTTGATTTGGTAAGTGTTGATATGCATATCAGAGGGAATATCCTTTACTTGCTCTGTTTGTTTGTCGACTATTTTCCAATCAATTTGCATCCAAAGTCCAAATAGCCTATTTGGCAATTTGTTTGGCATATATATATTTAACTAACGAATGCATAGTTTGTCATTTTCAGTTATTGACTTGTTTCATATATATACACGTACGGCTTAATCTTTGAGACAAAATATAAGACTACTTACAAATTGACCAAATATTATTCTGAATATACAAATGATTTATGAGCAATTCATAGATTTTCATTTTCAGTTACTTCATATTTGCATATGTATGCATGACTTAATTTTTTTAGACAAGCATAAAACTACTTACAAACCGACCAAATAGTATTTCTGAATGTACAAATAATTTAATGATCAATTTATAGTTTTTCATTTGTAGTTCATATATACATATGCATGGCTTATTCTTTGAGACAAGGATAAAACTACTTAATAGTTAAAAGTGAAGATTATACTTTATTTGTATGATCGAGATTAATATTTTCTACTCTATTCTCATATATTTAATATTTTATTTCTTTTCACAAAAAAATACTTTCACTCACCAACATAAATGCATACAGTTATAAATGATGCCTGCCAACACGCGCAGTATGGGAAATCTTATCACTTTGGAACACAACACGTCAGCTCCAATTTTAAAATCAAATGTCATAAAATATATGCAACCTTTCTATTTCCTGATGAGGAACTTTATTGATGAGTTCCTTTATTGGTCTTATAAGCTAGCTAGCTGCCTATTTTTTGACACACTAGCTGTGTTGAGAAGTAGATAAGATTGTCATCTTTATAATCAATAATTATATGAAATTTTCATCTCATGATATGATAAACACAAACGTGCATATAAACACAAATGTAGAAATGTTCTTATGTCTAGTGTTGTACTATTTTATTTCTAGCGTTAACGCCGACTTCTAGGCGATCTTTGAATTTGCCTTTCAGTTTTTAGCTCTAAATTGTATAATTCAGCTTTGGGCTGTTTTCTGTGTCACACATTTGTGCTTTTTATAATTTCTCTATCGTTTCGAGAAAAAAAAATTACATAAACTTATTAATGCAATAATACATAAACCACCACTTTTCACAGTAATACAAACTTTTTTCAACCATTGTCCTTTTATTTTCACTCACTTAGAGACAAGCTTAAAGATTAAAATGTCATACTCTAAACAAAGGGTTCGACTCAAACGGTGTGTATTGATTTGATAGTGAAATACCCGTTGACTACATTGCAGTCATCGATAGGTTGAAATTTTTTAAAAAAGATATATAAACAAAAGTATAACATTTCATAAACCAAAATATGGCATATCGATCTACCTATGTACGATGATAGGGATACTAGTATCAGCTTGACTAAAACCGGATAAAGATACTTAAATACGAAATAGAATGAACCTTAAGGTCGACCCGATCCAAGAAGAACCCGAGGGTCGACTGGCCCTAAGGGTCGAGCATCAACCCCAACATCGACCGACATGAAGGGTCGAGCATCGACCCTCGCATGGACCGGTCAATGGGGTCAAAAGCCAACCTTAATACCGACTGATTTGTGGGTCGACTACCCCAAGAGGTCGACGTACGGCTCAGGGGGTCGCACTGACCGGTAGGTCAACGCGTAGCAATCGCAATGCGGGTCTAATGTTAGCCCACAAAACCAAGGAAGACTGTACAACTGAAGGGCTATACAAAGGGTAAATTTCACAGCGTAAGACAAGACTCATTTAATACAATTACTGTTACATTTATTATACACGGTTCTCCTATTCCGAAATATTGACTTGGGCATCGGAGGGTCTTGCGCCGAAACAATTTCGGCGCTTTTGCAGGTACCAACGAACATTCAAGCTTGGATCGGACCGAGTTAGACGTGTTTACGCCGCAACCGAGAAGAGCCTTTCGAAAGACCGGAGTTATTTATCTCGGACCATATCATACGATTAGTCTATCTTAGAAAAGAATTTGTATATTATTTTTGAAACGTAGGTATTTTACGATAAGTGCGCTCAACGTTGTTAGAACACAAATAAACAACTAGAATAGCGGAAACAATAAACCGAAGATTTAAAAACTCTCCAGGGAAGCGTCCCACTTCCCTTCAGAGCTCTTTCATTGATAACTCGATTGTGCACATGCGTATAGTTTTGGAATTACAACACATAGAACTCCCTTCTAGTCTAACCAACAACTATACTCGAATCTACCAACTACTTCTCCGGCCACGTCCCGTGGACTTTAACTCTCGAATCTCTCGAGCTAAAAAACAGCACTTAATCCCTAAGTACTGATCACAAAAGTGTTTGAATGAAAAACAAAAGAATCAAAACAAAAGACTTCAGTTCTTCAATGTCGTAAGAACACT
The DNA here is from genome assembly GCA_008636005.1 of Striga asiatica. Classification (NCBI taxonomy): domain Eukaryota; kingdom Viridiplantae; phylum Streptophyta; class Magnoliopsida; order Lamiales; family Orobanchaceae; genus Striga; species Striga asiatica. Next base: position 195,235 of record BKCP01006737.1, on the reverse strand, counting down.
GAAAACTGAATAATGAAAATAAAACCTAAAAGGCTTGAAGCTAGAATATTGAATGGAAGATAATGATCTGAGCTGCCTTGATTTGATCTTCAAGTAGAGTATATATACAACTCCTTAGGTGTGGAGTCTTCTCCAAGTATAAGACTTCTTTTTGATTTCCTTCCAAGTTTATCCAAAGTAACATGGTAAGTGTAGGACTCTCATTCTCTCTCGAGATCTTCTTTCCTTGTATGATGTGGAAACATGGAAAGTAAATATTCTCTTGATCTCTCCTCAACTCGTGTAAGAACAAGACTTTCCTAAAATAACCTATCTTCCAAATTTTTAAAGATTTTGTGGTGAATCTTTCCAAATCCTTTTTAGATCTTCTCATGAACGTCCAGAACTCCTTATGCACGAATTGCTCATTTTTTCATAGTCTTTGTCACCTATTCCTTGTCCTACAATAAAGAGAAAACTAATTATGACATAGAATCAAGATCATTAATGCATGTGGCATATATGGTAAGTACATATATAAGATATATATTATGTAATCCTTCTCCTAAAGGTTTAGGATTCCATAATACACATTATAATAAATATATAACATATATTATTAATAGGAACTTAATTAATTAACAAGTAAATAAATAGAAAACTTTCCTTTAATTTATTTTGCTTGCCTAACAAGAAAATCTTCTAGAAAACACTTAAATTTTTCGGATGATGCCAAATCAATATTCTTACAATTTTAGTTATAGATCTTTGTTTCTTCTAACCTATCAAAACTTGTGAGAAAGAGGTCAAAAGAGCCTATAGACAACTTGGACAATCACTATGGTCTATGGATCTTGGGAAAATCCAATGGCATGATCTTTCTTCTTGTATTTATTATTATGAGCAACTATATATATATATATATAGGATGTGGTTCAAATGAGAACCAAGTCCTAGTGTGAGAACCGTGAGAACCGCTATTTTTAATTGTATGTAGTGCTATGATTAATTGTGTTTTAGTGCTATTTTTAACTAGGATGTATTTGATTAAAAATAGCAACAAAATTCTTATTAGCATTTATGAAAATGATAGCACCATGTAATATTAAAAATAGCATCATACACAATTAAAGATAGCATCAANATTATTATTATTCATTCATTCATTCATTCAATAAAAGCAAAAGAAGCCGCCTCCCCCGGTACGCACATGTACATCATGCCAACACATTTTATTTAATTATAATATAATAATGTAACTCATCATTAATTAATTAATTAATTAATAGATTCTTCTGCTGGGATCCACTCGACAAAAAATTGTAGTACAAAAGTTTCAATCTCAATTAGCGATTCTCTAACAGTGCATTTTTGGGACTAAATCAATATTTAGATGCTGATCACAAGAAGTTATAATTTCGGCTGTTCATTGTATTCAAGTGTCACCGTTGGATTCGATTCTCTTACTGTAGATTATCATTTAAAATCTTTGGATTTGGGAAAATCTAAATTACATAAGATATCTAAGCTAACCTACTACATAGCCATTTATTTCATCATCGAAACTCTACAATTCATACACAAAAGTGTACTCTAACACTCATTCTCCGGCATACAATATGTTGGAAATATCAAGTCCAAGTAGGGGAAATAAACAAATTCAACAATAAACAAATAGAATAAAAATAAAAAAAAAATAAAAGAGAAGAGCCTAGGAATATCATGGGTCGAAGCGCGCCATACCACTTTCTTTAATCGATCTAAATTTTTTAAACTTCTTGCTTGAATATAAAAAATATTACTTGTGTGCATATAATTTATTTAATCATATAAGTGACATTATTTATAGAGAGTCGATTCGATTTTAAATGTTATTTTCAATTTGTTGTTTATTCAGTTTTTATATATATATATATATTTAATAAAATGATATTGTTTATTATTTTTGCAATAAAGATTAATTAAATTAGAAGTGACTATTTGGGATAGCAATTAAATTAAATATGTGTGAAGGTGAAGAAGAGTTTAAGACGACGTTTATACTTGGTTGCCTTTTTTCCATTTCCAAGGCCTGTACATAATTTATTCCTTTATTTTTTGTTAACTTATTGTCAAATTTTACATAAAATTTTATAATCTTGTTATCATTATCATTATCTTTTCTATAATATGATATTTTTTATGAATCTATTTTCTTAATAAAACAATATGAGCGTATTTAACCATTTGGATCAGGCCCTACAAAGTACAAACTTTCAGTCCGGTCCTGATATCTATATATATATATATATAAAAGAATAATCATTTACTAAAAATAGTAGCAAAAATGTCAATAAGCATTTAATGCATAGTTTTATTTGAATTTTTTTTAAATATATGCATTAATTACTTTAATATACATTTTTCCAAATTAGATATGATCAAAAAGATTCTTTCCTTGAATAATTTTATTGACATCCATTATAATAAACTATAATTTGATTTTTTGTGATTGGTGTTGATAATATTTTGGTCAACATAAACATTAAAACAAATTTTAAGTCTTAACCATATTATTAATTTTTTTTCACGAATGTTGACTTTCATCTTAAAATATTTATAAACAATCGTAACATGTTAAATAATTCTCCCTCTAACTAATTAGTCGAAATCAAGTTGGTGAATTAATATTTTTCGATCATATTTTTTAACCTTTATTTTATAATATAAACAAATAATATTTTAAATTAAAATAATTTACCATTTAAGAGATAATGATCACATCATTAAATAATTTATTAATGGCTAAATAATAAAATTAAAACATATTAACTATTCTTTACGATTTCAACATTTGATTTATTTGTATATTATTGTCAACCATGATAATTTTATCATTTTTTGTTTTTATTTGTTTCCATAATGAATTTATTGTAAAATATATATTTATATTTTAGAGTATGTTAAATAAACTAATAAAGCCATAGGATGCAAATTAGAAAAATCTCTTGATTATATAAGGGTTTATTATTTGACAATTTGCTAAATCAAATTTTTTTAATTATTATGAGAAAATTAAATTCTAAAAAACATGTGTGTATTTTGTAAACATTTATACACAAAATTTTATTTTAAATTTTATTACATAAACTAAGAAGAAGAAGACTACTTCTATAACCTTTATAAATTAATAATAATAATGACATTATATGAAAACAAATTATTATAATAAAATAACAATTGAGTATTAAATGGTGAACAAGAATAACCATAATTTTTTTTTTGATCGATGAATAAATATATATTGTAGAATCAAATTTATATTAGTATAACGTGTTAGCAGAATGATATATTAATTAACATGTCAGCGTTATGACTAAAATAAATATTACTGATTGAAATAAGTGGAAAATTGATGATCCAATCCTATTATTTTTTTGCCAAAAAGTACAAGTCCTATAGAAATGACTCAACCTTTACATAATTAAATTATAAAACTGAGGATTAGTCAATTTTAAGCTAGTATTTAATCACAAAATCACGAACCCCCTAACAGTAAGAATATTTGGCCTATTATACACATCAAAGATTCGATATCTCTTATAGATCACCATTATGTATATTGATGGAAAATTAAGAAATTCAACCTTAAAATGAGTTTTCGTCAAATTTCGAAACAAAAAGGTTGTTAAAACGATTATGCACTTATAAGTATGGGTAATGGCTCCTTATTCAACTTCTACACGATTGGATTCACGCAACAAATTCAATTTTTGTAAGTAGTGGGAAGCAAATTCTATTTTTGTACGTAGTGGATAATAATAAATATTAAATACCTAAGTATGAAGTTCAACTCCTTTACATGTAAAGGTGAAAGGAAAGCAATGAAACATGAAAGAGAAAGGTCTCCATCTCCATTAATGACATTATGCTGAAATGCTGCAATAGGGCATACAGATTTTTCAACATTACCTAGACTAGGTTTTACATTCTTTTTATACTCCTAAGCACATGCTAACCTGCGGTTCTGATGATTCTAAGGATCAAGAAGAAATAATCTAAACCACACAAATGATATAAACTAAAAGACAAACAACATGCATTTGTCCTTGTCCTTTTTACAATTCCAGGAGTTCTTCATTTGCTGCAGGCTGAGCTGGCACAGTTGTTGCATGGCAGCTGCATGGGATTAGTTGACTGCTGAGATGGCATTTATGTTGCTCTCTTTCATATCCCCCCGCAATTCAAGCGAGGCCTTTGAGAAGACTTGAAGTCTGTTTTTGTGTCGAGAGACGAATTGATAAGACAAAGCTTTGGTAAATATATCAGCAACCTGTTCTGAAGTGGGAATGTGGCAGACTTGAACCTTGTGAGTTGAAATTTTGTCCCTCACAAAATGAAGATCTAACTCAATGTGTTTAGTTCTGGCATGTTGAATAGGATTTGAGGCAAGGGCTATTGCACTTATGTTGTCCACCCAAACTGTTGGAACACCATCAGAGTGCAAATGTAGTTTTTTCATGAGATTAGTGAGCCAAGTAAGTTCAGCAACTGTAGTAGCAAGGCTCCTATATTCAGCCTCTGTGCTAGAACGAGACACAAAACCTTGCTTTATTGAGCTCCATGAAATCAGGTTTGCACCATAGTACACACAAGAACCACCAACAGACTTTCTATCATCTATATCAGCAGCCCAATCTGAGTCTGAAAAAGCAGTAAGCTTTAAATGGCTGCTTTTGGTGAAAAGAAGTCCATGGTCCACAGTACCAGCCAAATATCTCAGAATGAATTCTTTTTAAGGCCTTCCAATGAGGAGTGAGAGGATTGCACATAAACTGGCTCACCTTGTTGACACTAAAAGAGATTTCTGGTCTGGTGGTAGTAACATATTGCAAGGCACCAACTAGACTTCTGTATAAAGTGTTATTGAGATCAGAAGGTGTACCATCAGTTTTGGAAAGGTGTTGTGAGTTGACCATGGGAGCTGGTGTTGGTTTAGCAGTGCTCATTCTAGCTTTGTGAAAGACATCTTTGATGTATTTTGGAAAGGCTTGATGGTTTGTAGATTGAAGTGGTAAAGGCCATTTTGGACAGTCCCTCTAAGAAAAGTATCTTGGACATTGTTTGATCCTTCACAAGGCAATAAGAAGGATGAAACTCAAAAAAATACATTGTTATCAGATGCAAAAGTGGAAACACTGAGAAGATTCTTAGTTATAGAAGGGACATGTAAAAGATTTTTAAGCATGAAGGTCCTGTTACCAAATTTAGATTTGAAGGTAGAGTTACCTATGTGGTTTATGTTGATTTCAGAGCCATTTTTCATTTGCAGTCTGTTGTTTCCTCCATACTCAGAACCCATGTTCATATTGGCAAGGTCATTGGTGACATGTGTGGTAGCACCAGAGTCTGGGAACCAAGTGGACTCATTGCCATATTTAGATGGTGAACTGTTGTTTGCAATTTGAGGCAGGTTTCCAAGATGAGCCATGTGTAGAGAAGGGTTTCTTTGGCCACCAAAGTTTTGTTGGCTAGTCTGAGATGACATGTGAGAGGGAATGAAAGAGGTGTCACTTCTGTACCATCACTTATCAGCTGTATGACCATCTTTATAACAAATTTGACAAGTGACTCTATTGCCATTGAACCTTCCACCCATTCCTCTATATCCTCTGTCATTTCTTCCTCCTCTTGATTGATTTGGAGCCCTAGAGTTTCTGAAGTTGCCTCTTCCAGATCCTGGTGCACTGTTGTTGGTCATGACAGGTTTGGAACTCATTTGTGCTGCATTGATGGACATTTGTGATCCATCTGAGTTGATGTTTGTGCTGAAGGTGGTGTTTGCCTCTAGTCTTGCCTCATAACTAAGGAGCAAAGCATGTAATTCACTAAGAGTGTATGGCTCAAGCCTAGAGGTCACATTCACCATGACAGAGTCATACTCATTTCCCAGACCAGACAAAATATGCAGCACTTGGTCTTTCTCACTAACCCTATGGCCTGCTGAAGCTAATGCGTCACATCAAGATTTCATTTTTCCTAGGTAATCTCTCATTGGCATGCCATTTTTCCTCAGAGATTGCAATATAATCTTATATTGCATGATTTTAGCTTGGGATTGAGTGGAGAAATTGTTTTCAAGAGCCAGCCATATATCTTTAGCAGTATTGAGACCAACAGTTAGAACCAAAATACCTTCAATGAGGGATGAAAGGATCCACGAGGCTAAGATCTGATCTTGTCTTTCCCATGAGGCATATTCTGGATTTATCTCTTGAGATGTTCCAACAAACAGGGTTTCTGGTGGTGCTTCTTTGTCCTTCTTGATGAATGAAGAGGCCATAGCCTTTAATGGCTGTAAGTGTCTGCTGCTTCCAGATAAGGAAGTTGTTCTCATCAAGTTTGACTGAAATGAGTTGGCTTTGGGGGTAAACAATTTGGTTTGCAGGAGAGGTAATGATGGTTTGGCTATCTGCCATGGTAAAAGAAAACGAATACTAATTTATTTTTTTTTATTTGTGGAAGAGAGAGAGGTGATCAGAGACAGGTTTTATCCTGCTCTGATACCATGAAAGGAAAGCAATGAAACATGAAAGAGAAAGGTCTCCATCTCCATCTCCATTAATGACATTTTCCTGAAATGCTGCAATAGGGCATACAGATTTTTCAATATTACCTAGATTAGGTTTTACATTCCTTTTATACTCCTATGCACATGCTAACCTGCGGTTCTGATGATTCTAAGGATCAAGAAGAAATAATCTAAACCACACAAATGATATAAACTAAAAGGCAAACAACATGCATTTGTCCTTGTCCTTTTTACAATTCCAGGAGCTCTTCATTTACTGCAGGCTGAGCTGGCACGGTGGTTGCATGGCAGCTGCATGGGATTAGTTGACTGCTGAGGTGGCATTTATGTTGCTCTTTTTCAAAAGGAGTTGAACTTCTACTTAGGTATTTAATATTTATTATTTATCAATGATGTTTTAATTAGATTTTTTTTTGGGGTTTTCTTTTTTCGAATTTAAATAAATTTTAATTTGTACTTTTACCTATCTGAAAATTTGGTTTTCTTTCCTTAGACCGTCTTNGCTCCATTGTTTTGTCTGCTACGATTGTGGTCTACGATGGACTCAGTTCGTAGTCACGGACCCATCGGAGTAAAGGAAAAAAACGAAAAAGGAAACTATTTTACCAAATTGATGAATTTGTCATTTTCATTTTGCTAACAAACATGTGGAAAATATGTATACTGTTCACAGTTCACTCATTGTATTTTTCTTCAATTATGCAATATAGTTTTTTTTTATTCAATTCAATCATTACATACATCTTCCTAATTAATTAATCTTTATACTTAATTCTCTTAATATATTTCTAATTAATTATCACTCGATATTTATTATTTCATATAATATTCCTTAATCGTTATACTTCTCTTTTGCATAATTAAATCATCATTTTTCATCACATTTATAGTGAAAAGAAAATATATTTCAATAAAAGAATTAAAGTATACTTAAAAACTATTTTAACAACCATCCGCTTAATAATTTGTAATATAATAATTAGAATTAATTAACATAAAATAAAAAGAAAGAGAAAATGTATGTACATGCTGTAAAATTTTCCTCGAAGTTGATCACCGTGGAAGGGTCAATCCCACTCGTTAATAAGAAATAAAATTTGATTTCTCTACTTCTGATAAAGTTAATATTTTCCAAAACCTAACTATGGGCGCCTAATTGTTTGTCCACTAATGTGCGTAGTACGTAGTGAAACTTATTTTACCTTTAACATATAAAAACAAAGATATTTATTGCTTTGATGGTCCTACATCATTGAATAATTAATACTTTTTTTTAATACTTGTTACGATATAAAATGAGAGTTATATTTTATTTGACCATTAATAATTTAGTATAAGTAGGTAAAGTAGGGTTTATGAGACTTTATATTTATTTTTTTAAATTTAAGTCGTTTATTGATTATTTCCTCTGTACTTGAGATTTAAACACTGCATTATTTTCTTCCATTGATTTAAATGAACGTTTTTATTTTTGTTTTCTCTATTTTATAATACTTGTTTTAAAATTGGTTAGAGACATAATCAAATATAGTATCTTCTTTAGTTTATGCATAAGTGTGTGTGTGGGACCTTCTCACTGTTAAGGGAGCGCTCCATCATACTCTTTTGCAAAAATGTATAATTTTCGCTACGAAAGTCATGCTTTTTTTAATTTAATTTTTTATATTATGACATTTGAATTTAAAAATATGTATATATACTGAAAAAGTAATTAAGTATATATCTTCTTTAGTTGTCGCTTAAAATTTTGTTTGGACTGTCTTAAAGGAGAGTCCTATCAACTTTTTAGCAAAAATGTATAATTTTATTGCAAAATGTCATTCTTTTATTAATTTTATTTTTTATATTATGACATTTGAATTTAGAAGGTTTATATATTTATTAAAAAATATGACTGCTTACCTACCAACAATCTTACTAGTTTTTTAGTAAGCATTACTTGGGCTAGTGAGTGCGAACATTAAAATGGTAAATATAAACATAATATCATATTTAAGTTGTAGCTTGAACAAGTAACTAATATTGTGACACAAAACCGTTTAGGCCAAAATTACATCGATGTTGAAGAAGATTGATAAATATTTTTGTGCTTTAAGGAGGTTATTTCACTAATCACCAGGTCAAAATTTGTACTTCAGAGATAAATTTACACGTATTTAAAAAATCAGGGTAAACGAAATGAATTTGATAATATATAAAAAATATAAAAAATAACCCGACAGCAAAAAATATATTCTTCATCATCTATTTCACTTTTCCCTTTTTCTTTTTCCTTCTCTATTTTTTCAAAGCATTTTTAAAATTCAAAACCAATTATCACTATACATTTTATAATGAAATGTATTATTCATCCATTCATATATTTATAGCTCTATTATTTTTTCATTACAGTTATATTATAAAATTATTTTTTATATCACATATTTTATCTGATTTTTTTTTCTACTAATTTGTCTTTTTCCAATCAAACTATATTATTTTCTACATATAAAAAGAATATTCTCTACTCTTAGGATGAATGATTCCATTTCCACGGTAGATGGGGAAGATTCATTAATACCACAAACACGGACACATCTATGCATGTGTATAATTAGCAATAGTAAAAATCATGGGGCCATTAGGTTTTAAAATTCGGGCCTACATAGTACATTTTATTGTCATGTTGAAATAAATTGTAAAATAGATTGATGGAAAGAGATGTTGATTTGAAGAAAAGTAGGATGCATTTTGGTAATTCCATGGATGACAAGTAGGTAGGACTCAACGGTGGTTAGTCTATCGAGCTTTAGCCGTCAGATTACACAGTTATACACATGTATAAATGTGTATAAATTCAACGGCTAAAATCCTACCCGTAGAGAATACCCACGAGGTAGGGTGAAATCACTCATTAATATGTCATCTCGTGTCAATTTTAAAACATAATTTGTTTCTAATAAGGCAGTCTTATCTACCTACAGTTGATTCAAAATATTATTTTAATAAAAATAAATATTTATGTCATAAACTATTTTAGTTCTATTTATATTTTAATAATTATGAAAATTTAATTTAAATACACATATATAGATATACGCTTAAATAAGAATGAAAGATAGTTAAAGAAATAAGAATAAAATATAATCTCCTTATATGATTAAATAATGCATTAGATCTAATCAACTGGTCAAAATTTTAGTAAAAAATGTGGTGGCAATTTAGTAATTTTATTTTATTTATAAATATCTAGGTGGTGGCATAATGTGCATATCCACATGTACATAGTACTATAACTATTATGCATTGTTATGTCTTTTATTGACATCGATCCATTCTTATTAAAAAGTATTCATTTTGTATGTATATTGTAAAAAAAAAAATTCAATTAGAAACATCTCACCTTAACCTTTTAAAAAGGAACTCTTCTTTGTCCAAGAAGAGAAATTGGATCAAACGAAACGCATATTGCGTGGCGGTATTAAAACCGCTAAGTAAAGTAGTTAAATACTAATATAGTTCTTATCTAACTCAATAATTGCATGATTGTGTATTGGCAACGTTACAACATTTCTCTAAAAAAAAAATTGTTTGACCAAGAACTTTGTTTCCTCATTTTTTCAAAGGTGTATGAATATAATTTAAGGGAATCTTGAGAACCTATTATTTATTGGTAGATCTGGTGTTAAGGCTGCAATTTGGCCTTTTGGGGAGGGTTATCTGCATATTTTATTAAAATTAGGCCAGATCGAGTTTGCTCTGTTTAATAAATGGGTTAGATCCGAATACTAAATCTTGTTCCGACCCAATTTGTCTCGATCACCCCACAGGTATATATAGTTATATATCTATAAATATTTTGTTTATATATATATATATATATATATATATGTATTTAGAAATTATAGTATCATTACTATTTTATTAATATAAAATCATAATATATTCAATATTTTTTATGAAAAATATATATTTAAAAATGGGTCGGGGCAATGGGCGAAGTTCACGAGTCAAGTCGGGGTCCAAAACTATTCGGTGTGACTGACTCAGAGTCACCCTTATGGGTGTCAAAATAATATTATGTGTGTAATTTTTCAATGATATAAAATAAAATGTTAGGTTTTAGAATATAGAATAAAATATAATAATTGATTTATTTGAAAAGGAATGGCATTATCATAAAAAGAGAACAGAGTTGATGTTGTTGAAACTAACACAAATAAATTAAATATAATATTGTAACTCAAAATAAATTATAATAGTATATTAAAACTTATCATGTTATATTTAGTTAAATTCTACAATTTTATTCTATAAATAATTCTGGTATTTTGAATCCTATATGTTTGTTTTGTTTAGTGTATGATGTTTTGAATCCTATATGTTTCTTTGGTTTAGAGCAATATAAGTAGAATGATAAATATTCATGCCCATTACTTTTAAAATACTTGATCAAATTATAGTATAAATATATTTTTAAAATACGTTATCTAACTTAAGTTAACAATTTTTTATTTGTTATTACATCTTTATTTGTAAATATTAAATTAATAGTCTCATAACGAGTTTCATATTGGAGATTAGATAGATTTCTTTCGAGATGTATATTGGACGAATATAAAACTTGCATTTCTATGTCTGGACGGATATTGAACGAATGTATATTGGACGAATATAAAACTTGCCGTTCTATGTCTGGACGGATATTGGACGAATATAAAACTTGCAGTTCTACTTTAGAATGTCTTAATAGTAACTAAAAATTTTTTCTTATAAATTCATGGTATAAGATGACTGAAATATTAATTGGAACCGCCCTAGTAGTAATATTTAACAAATTTGTCTTATAAATTGTATGAGATTGACTGTCCGTAACCTATGCTTTGAAAATTATAAAATAATTTACTAACTTAAATCATAAATATATTTAAAAGTTAATAATTTTTATTTTTATTATTATTTATTTTTATATAATATATCAAATAAATAATTTAATTATTTTTTATTTTAAAATAAAATATTTAACAGTTATATATTAATTTAGCAAAGTCTATATATTCATTACATGTGAATTAGTAAAATTATTATAATATAAAATCGGTAAAAATATCATTTTAAATATAAATAATAATGTAAGTTTGTAAAAAGTATTTGAAATTTAAATAAAAAAATATCATTTTTTTTTTTTTTAAATATTCGGTATAAATTTGGTTAACGCTATACCAACTTTTATTATATTTCCCAACGTACACTCCGGGTGCAGCAACGCACACGTATGCTAGTTTTGTTAATAATCATCTGTAGCTGTTATTAGGTCAATGTAATTAGCTTCGGTCATAATTTTTCAACATAAAGAAATGGATTCAACACGCTAATCAAAAGTAAATGAGGATATAAAATAAAGCAAGTGAATCTCAAATATTGCAACATGGCCTTCATAGATTAAGTCTTCAAATTGAAGAAAAAAATGAATTAATTAATGTCTAAAATCTCTAATCATGTTTTCAGCTGATCTCTTCAGTTTTCATATCAAAATTACAGTTGATAATTAAATTATCTACTAAACACTCACTCTTTAAGTCTGAGATAAGTTGGCTTGACCTCAAAATATTTTTCGAACAAAATATTTTCGAACTGAATATTATCATATCCTTTGAACACCATTCTACAAGGATTTTATTAACCATCAAAAATCAACACATAATCCGTAAAAATTCTTGTAAATGCGTGTGATCCGAACTGCTAAAACTACCCCGCCCACACGTGTAAGATCGAATTTCTAAGTCTTTCAAACAGTTTTAATTAAGTTTAACACAACCAACAAACAAATCTCCTTCCACCAAAATCAGAGGAAAAAAATAAAAATGTTTGCAATTCAACAAAGTTAATTAATTCCACACCAACACCACCACCACCACCTTTAAGAAGAACACAACAACAAAGACAATATATATTATTGTTTCTTCATTATTATCACCATCAAATAGACAACAGCTGCAAGTACTCATCATAGTACACTTGCTCCAACCCCAACTCGCCGGAGACCGACACAAAGCAGCCGCCACATCCCTCCTCCAGCTCGAGCAGTGGGCCCCACGGAACATACGATGCCACCTCAGCAGGCCCCCGGCTATCCAGGCTGTCAAAGCTGCTCGTCCTCGACGAGACCCTCATCGGCTTCGGCAAGTACACCTTTGTCTTCTCCTCCTCTGCCTCACCATTCTCCTTCTCCTCCTTCTTCTTCTTCTTCTTCTTGTTGTTGTCTTCTGGGGAGGTTGGGCTCTGGTGTTTGGTGGGCCTACTGGGCTGGTCGGGTGCGGGTTTGGGCCTGAGCCCCGCGGATTGGAGTTTCTTGAGAAGGTGGGTGTTCCAGTAGTTCTTGATCTCATTGTCGGTTCGACCTGGGAGGCGGCCCGCAATTAGGGACCACCGATTGCCGAGGAGGGCGTGCAGGCGCACGATCAGATCCTCCTCGTCTTGGCTGATGTTGCCTCTCTTTATTCCCGGCCGCAGATAGTTCATCCACCTCAGCCGGCAGCTCTTCCCACACCTCAAAAGCCCTGTATTTTTTTTTTCAGTTAAACAATGTCGTAAATGTAACACTGAAAATTCAAGGTTTCAAGTCCAATATATAAGTTTTGTGTGCTACTCCTTTTATTGCCAATGGATCCCCATTTTTGGCTTGGGCTTGATGGAGAATTGAGTTTTGAGTTGTTGGTCTAACAGAAAATAGATACCCGATTTTTTTATTTTTTTTTGGATAGCTTCTCGGCTAGTAAGAAGTTCAATTTGTCTAGAAATAATTAGTTTATTTGTGGCAAATGAAAGGGAAAAATTACATGGGACAAATTTTCGGTTTCTTCGTACGAATGTATAAGCTATACTTGGCTCGTAATAAGAAGCTTAATTTGTGGTCGGAATAATTAGTTTCTTGATTCTAACATGAATGGCTGATTTTTGTGCTAATTGGATGCTGCTATTTAAGCTCGTTGTAAGCTCAATTTGTAGTCGAAATAACCAGTGTCTTCGTACGAAAGAAGAAAGAAGGGGAAAAATTTTATATTGAAAAAATAACCAG
>BKCP01006737.1:103322-140999 GCA_008636005.1 Striga asiatica | reverse complement strand
TCACGTTTTGTTTTTTTTTTTTTTTCCTTTTTTCAATTCATTCGTTAACTGATAAATTCATATATTAGTTTATTTGTCATGATAGCAGCTTGAGAATGAAGGAGTTTTGTAGCTATTACAATGCGATTTTCTGTTTAGTTCGTTTATATTTCAAAAAGTATAGTAAAAATCAGGTTGAACTTCTAGCTAACTATTTGTTGTTATGATTATGTGCTTCTCACATTGAAACATTATCTAATAAAATCTTGATGTAACAAAGAATGTAACTAAAAATTTCTCGATTCGTTCTGTTTTCAGAGCCTTACATGAGAAAGAAGCTCGGCCAAAAAGAGGCGTGACACGAACACAGTTTTTCATCATATCTTTCGTGTGCAGCTTCGCTTACTACATTTTCCCCGGCTATCTATTCCAAATGCTCACATCCCTCTCATGGGTCTGTTGGATCTTCCCAAAATCAATTCTGGCCCAACAGCTAGGATCGGGCCTCAATGGTCTTGGCATAGGGGCTATTGGGCTCGACTGGTCCACCATCTCATCTTACCTTGGGAGCCCGTTAGCCAGCCCATGGTTTGCTACAGCAAATGTGGCTGTCGGTTTTTTTTTCGTCATGTATGTTGTGACTCCACTAAGCTACTGGTTCAATATTTACGGCGCAAAGACCTTCCCGATTTTTTCGGACGAACTTTTCACCTCGTCTGGACAGATATACAACATTTCCAGCATTATAGACTCGAATTTTCATCTTGATAAAATGGCCTACGAGCGCGCGGGCCCTCTCCACCTCAGCACGTTTTTCGCCATGACGTATGGGGTGGGATTTGCCGCGCTTAGTGCCACGGTTATGCATGTGGCTCTGTTTCATGGAAGGTACATTTTAATCATTTAAGATTCTTTTTTGTTTTTTTCTTTCCGAATGTGTTTCGATCAAAATGTTTGAGGAAAATTGTTGTTTGTATATAGAGAAATATGGGAGCAAATCAAATCGAGTTTTAAAGAGAAGAAAATGGACATACACACGAAGCTGATGAGCAAGTATCGACAAGTACCCGAGTGGTGGTTTTGGTGCATTCTTGCGGTTAATATATCGCTCACGATATTCGCGTGTGAGTATTATGAAGAACAGCTTCAGCTTCCATGGTGGGGTGTCGTTTTAGCCTGCGTGATAGCCGTTTTCTTTACTCTCCCGATCGGGATAATTACTGCCATAACTAACCAGGTAAGTAACTCGATATTTTACACCATCTTCTCATCTTTTTCGTTGGAATATCACTTGTGAATTATCCCACATTGATTCTATCGGAAAATGGGCTAGCTTATGTGCCTAGTGGGCTACTCTTCTCATCAACAATTGGTTTTGAGATAGAACTTCACTAAGGTGCACTTATGCTCACCCTTTTATGGTGCGCTTCACCTGTGTGGGACCGCATTTTCTTCCCCGGAGTCTATCATTCTTTTTCACGAATCTCTATTTCACTTAGCCATTCGAATTTTCTTGTTTTTTTTGCAGTCACCGGGCTTGAACATCATAACCGAGTACATAATCGGGTACATCTACCCGGGATACCCAGTTGCTAACATGTGCTTCAAAGTCTACGGTTACATTAGCATGACGCAAGCTATTACGTTCCTTCAAGATTTCAAACTCGGGCACTACATGAAAATTCCACCAAGAACAATGTTCATGGCACAGGTTAGTACTGGAATATTACTTGTGAGTTGTCGCACATTGATCCTAGAGAGAAAATGGGCTTAGCTTACATGCCTAGTGAGGCTACTCCTCCCATCACCAGTTAGTTTTGGGATGGAACCTTACTACTGTGCACCTAGGCTCACCCTCTTATGGTGCGACTACAATCCCTTTTTTTGTTTTTTTTAAGGTGGTTGGAACCTTAATAGCGGCTTTTGTCTACTCGGGGACTGCGTGGTGGCTGATGGAGACAATTCCCGACATATGCCAGGTGTCGTCTGACGTGTGGACGTGCCCATCGGACCATGTTTTTTACGATGCCTCAGTTATATGGGGCCTTATCGGGCCTCGCAAGATCTTCGGAGACGAGGGGACTTATGCAATGATCAATTGGTTTTTCTTATTCGGGGCTTTGGCTCCCGTGCTCGTTTGGCTTGCCGCGCGGGCTTTTCCGGGTCGGGCTTGGATAAGGCTCGTGAACATGCCGGTTCTTATAGGGGCTTGTGGGATGATGCCACCTGCCACGGCGGTTAACTACACGACGTGGATTTTGGTCGGTTTTTTGTCGGGTTACGTTGTGTACAGTTACAGGCCCGATTTGTGGCAACGGTATAATTACGTGCTGTCGGGTGGTTTGGACGCGGGATTAGCGTTTATGGGGGTGGTTTTGTATCTGTGCTTGGGATTGGAAGGGATTGGGGTGGATTGGTGGGGGAACGAACTCGATGCGTGTCCGTACGCTTCGTGTCCCACGGGAAAAGGGGTCGTGTTCGAGGGATGTCCCGTGATGTCGTGATAGTCGTGTTCGGGTTTCATGAGAAAAAAAAATATTATTTCATGTTGGATTTATGTACAGTGTGTGGTTTCTGCTTGTGCAATGTTGTGTTAAAGTTAAGGTGTTAGTGTTGTATTGTAAAATGTAATTGATTGTTATGTAATGGGACTTGTGTCACAGTGTTAGAGTCCATTCTTTTACTAAAGCTACTGTAAAATAGTACTATTAAATTAAACGAGTCTTGGTTTGGCTTGGCTCGGCTCGGCTCGAACTCGGTTTGTTAAGGCTCGAGTTCGACTTGCCTCGTTTGATAAATAAATCGAGATCGAGCTCATTTAAAACTCGTTTGGTTAAAAATAAGGCTCGAAAAGATAATTTGTATAGTTCGGCTAGTTAAAGCTCGAGATCGGCTCAAACTCTGCTCGTTATGACTGATAGACGAGACGGGCTCGAGCTCGATTTCAAGTTAGTTTACAGGCCTACTGTGAAACAAAGTGTTGCATACAGGTTATGTAGATAAGGAAGCTATAATACTGTGAACATGTAGGCCTGTAATGTGAAGTTGACATTTTTATTTCAGTGAGCACTCTTTCACTTGGGTAAAAAGCCCTACATTCAGTTTGAAAGTAATGTTATCAGATTTAAGAATTATACTTTTGCAATCAGAATTTACATAATTGTATATAAAAAGGTCATAGAAAACATTTTCTAGTGTTCCTAGTATAAGTATATTATTTTATAAAAAAATATAATTATCTAACCATTAGACAATCTAAAACATTATTCATGTGAGCTTGGATATGGGATAGCCAAACATAAGAAACTTCACCATTCAAATCAAAAGAGCCTATTCAATTAGAAACAAAAAGTAAGTTCACTCAGAGATCCTTGGCTAGAACCTTATCGAAAAGGATCAGATTTGAAGCTGCATTTGCATGAAAGAAATTGAGCTTCAACTGATTGTTTAAAAGGAAGAACTCAGGGGTAATTCTCTAATGTATTGTATGTGATTTGGAGATAGGGAAACAATTTTATTCAATGTCAAAATTGTCACAAAGAACTCCACATTTGATCTTTTAAAATATTACGTGTATAATTTTCACAATAGAAGTCATGGGCTCTAAATTGCAAATTAAATCAAAATGAAAGCTTCTAAGTAATTTGATTTCAACTTTTTAATTTTTACAATAAAAGTTTTTTTTTTTCTAAAACAAAATAAATTATATAACCAACAGCTCAAAACAAGTACATGGAGGTGTTCAACTGAACACAAGAACTTCCTACTAGTACAGGCCACTAGTTAGGAAATATGACAGAGGAAAAAAACATTAATCCTCCTCTAAGGCCAACATGGCCAATGAACCACACTTCAAGGATACATCATCATGAACAAACACACAAGAATTAATATCTCTAAGCAGGTCTAGGATGTCCTCAATTATAGTTCTCGAAACTCCAACAAGCTCAGCCAGCTTCTTACGATCATTCAAAATGCCCACAAGCTTGTTGCTTTCAGCCTGCATATCACCTCTGACCAGCCTTGCTGCACTGCCAATTCCAAGGTCCACCTCACTCCAAGTAGCTCAGTTTCCACCTGGTTCTCTGCCCATTCCCATGGTTGTTTCCCTTCAAACACACCTGTTTCATCAAGTTCTGCTATTAATCCCACTCCTACCTTACCAATAGAAGAAGTTAGACCACTGAATTATATGACAACAATTCCTACTTTCTTTAAAAATTCTTCTTCCTGGTAAGCATAGAGGTTGCTTATATTGATCATATTAGGTGGTTTGGCCACATTCAACTCCACCAGCTCAATCCAGTCTCTTTTTGCTCCAGCTGCAATTTCCTTCACCAGAAATTCTTCCTAATTGAAAATGACTCTATTCCTCCCTTTCCGAATTCTCTAGAACAGGCAGACTGATAAGGAGAGTCTGTATTTGATGATGGTTGCTTTCCTGTTCCTGCTTACCTGCTGCCACCACTACCTCAGATCAAATCTTGTTTCTTGGAAGTCATCCCACTCAAGACCTATCAGCTCCCAGCACCTCTTGATTTTGCAGCACTTAACAAACAGATGATTAGTGTCTTCAGGCTCCTCCCCACAAAGTGAACAAATGGTATCTGTGGATCCTCCTTTGCTTGTCAACTGAACCTTAGTACTGAGAAACCCATTTAGGAGCCTCGACATAAAGTTTTTCATGTTAGGTTGGAAATTGAGTTTCCATGTGAAGGTCCACATCTGTTTTAATTGAGGGGTTTCTTTTTGGCAAAATCAAATCATGTGTTCAACAAATTGGACGTCGAAAACTATATTGTCTGCTTCGTTATCTAACTTAAAAGATAAAAAGAACAACACATAAAAAATTGACAAAGAAAGATAGAATATGACCCACCATGTAAAAAATTCAGTGATCTTGAAAATAAGACTTATAATATTTAGAAAAAACTCTGACTTACTTAAGTGGCTAGTCAAATCTAATGAAAAGAGAAGTCTCAGCCCAGATTTGATCTCCCCAAGTCTTCAATCGGGAGAGAAACAGACGCCTTGGGAGTTGATTTGACAAACCTCCCTTTAGGACCCGATGCCTTCACTAATTGGGTATTACAGATTTTGATAGTGATAGGTCTAGTTTGGTTAGAGTGAGTGAGTTAATTATGAGGGATGGGAGGGGCTGGGATGTGGATTTAATTGATCAAACTTTCCCCTCTGCATTGCTTCTCAAATTCTAAAAATCCATTTAAGTCAATTTAGAAGGAAGGAAAGACTAGTGTGGGCTTTAGACAAGAAGGATACTTTTAGTTTAAGTCGGCATACGTAAATTTCAGTGCTCATTCTTCAGGGGACTTTGTAAAGGCCAACTCAAGTAAAGTTGATGCAGGACCTAAGAGGATGTGGAAAATGACTTAGAAGATGAAGACTCAACCCAAGCTCAAAATTTTTATGTGGAGAGTTTTTAATGGATTTCTGAGCACAAAAGTTCAACTAAGGAGCAAAGGAATTGTTGTTGACCACATTTGCATACTTTTTGGAGAGGCTGCAGAGGATATCAACCACCTCTCTGTCAGTTGTCAGAAGAGCTCAAGATGCTGGAAGTTGCTTGGTATTGATTGAGATGATTTCACCAAAGAAAATTTCAACTTCAAAGAGTGGTGGGAAAGGGTGGGCAATAGTAAAAATGCAGCAAAACTGGAGGACAGAATGTCTGTCTCAGTGTGCTTAATGTGGAGAATATGGAAGGCAAGGAATAACAAAATGTTCAGAGGAGACCAATTTATGGAAGTTGAAGTTGCTGTTGGAGCTTTGAGGGACTGGAATGAGATGGACTTTGAAGACAATAATGCATTAAAGACTGTTGTTCGAATCACTGCTTCTTTTACTGATGTTTCCCATGACCATGGAGAAGACTTTTTCAGGAGGGTAGGACTTGTTAGGCCGCAAGTCAGTGCCCTAACTTCTTCTGAAGGAAAGGTTGGTGCAGGAGTAGTGGCTTATCTTGAAGATGAAATGGTGCTGGAATAAAAAGCTAGCTGGAAGTTGGTTGAAAACTACTTGGAAGATTACCTTCTGGCTATCAGATTGTCTCCAATCATTTGTCTTTGAAGTCTTTGTTTCATTTATATGTTTTTAGTGTTGTCCGTCTTCGGTCGGTAGTTGTGTTTTAGCCAAGTTGGCTCTTGAAGGGGAATAATGTTCCATTCCCCCGATGGTTGCCTCTCTTTCAATTTTATTAGAGTTGGCGTTCAGCTGAAAATGCCTTTGCAAATTTATGAGTTTAATGCATTTGTTTTCGTTGGAGAAAAAAACATTGTTCGCTAGTGAAGGTTGATATGAGTGGAATCTTGACTTTGCATTTGAAAGATATATAGCGTGATATTAATTATTGAAGAAAAAAACAAACCTAAAATTATGATTAATAAATTTGCAATTTATCCTTATTATTGTCTATACTAGTGTTTTTTTACCCGGACCGGCCCGGCAGGTCGACCCGGAGTCGGAACCGGTCCGGGTGGGCTATTTGGACCGGGCAACAAAGGACCCGGTCAAACCCGATCAAAACCCGGCCGACCCTGGGCATTGACCCAGTTGACCCAGTCCATACATATTTTTTTTTTTATTTTGTTTGTTTTTTAAAAATAAAACTATGTATATATGTTTATACAGTAAATATTTATCATGAGATATATATTATTAACACTTTAATGTACAAATTTTATACACAAAACATTTAATGTTGTTACTTTTATGTATATTTATATGACAAAAATACTCTATATATAATTTTAAAAATTTTAAAATTAATTATCCGGTTCAGCAATTGACCCGGTGACCCGACGGTTGAACCGGTGACCCGAGGACCTGCCCGAGTCGATTACTGGGTCGGATTTAAAAACAATGGTCTATACCGTAAAAATTACAAACCAAAAATTAAGATTAGATTTATAATTTATCCTTTATAATTATTACTGTCTATTAGAGCATATCCAATGGTGAAATATAGTTGTAGTAAATTACATTTTAATGTCCAGAGAAGATTGTGGTTCATCCACATTTTCTTTCACATTCCAATTAACCAATTGAGAGATGAGAGAGAAATATTATTACCATTTTCAAAATATCTAAATTATTTAATTTTTTTTTGTTTCTTATTTATAATTTTTTTATTTTTGCTAAATAGATAATATTATGTTTAATCATATTGTGCATTGTAGATAATTTTTTAAAGTTAAAATTGTGAACTTAACAAATATCTTATGTTATTCACAATCCATCTAAATAATTGACATTTATCAACGGGTAAAGTCCACTTTTGGTCCTCCATGTTTAGGGGGTATCCAGACTGAGTCCCTATTATGTTTTGGTGCCCAATTTTAGTCCTTAAGACAAAAAAATGAGTCCCTATTATGTTTTGGTGCCCAATTTTAGTCCTTAAAACAAAAAATGAGTCCCTATTATGTTTTGGTGTCCAATTTTTGTCCATAAAACAAAAAAATGTAGTCCCTTTACCTCAATTTCTATGAATTAACGGTCCATTTTTGCTCGACTGTGATGTTCTTTAATTTTGTTAAAATTTGTTGATTAATGTCAACTTTGACCAAAGAAAAATAAAAGAAAATTTAAATGCTGAAAATATATTAATAAAAAATTAAACTAAAACAAGAAATTGCACTAAATTAAATTAAAATTTTTGCTCGTCTGATTTCTATTTCCCTAGCATTCGCGTTGCGGAGCAAGCCTGGAATCACATCTAATGCTCTTGCACCCATTTCCGGGTCATGCCATCGAAAAAAATTGCACCTATCAACCCTCTGTTTTTTAACCATTTCTTATCATATTCCAATTGAAGTTCACGGAAAGTACTTACAGGATATAGAGGACAACTCAAGAATCTTCTCCCGAGATTATCATCCTTCCAGCATGTAGTCAACTTTGCAACCAGCTCACATCTACAAAATACTACACCATTTCCATCCATGTGATCGGATTTAGTCCCTAGGCGGTTAGAGTTTTTTTTTTTTTTTTTTTTTACGTTTCACTGCAGTTCACTATTTCTGTCTTTTATTTTACTTTTTCAGCATATAAATTTTCTTTTATTTTTTTCTTTGGTCAAAGTTGACATTAGTCAACAAATTTTAAAAAAATAAAGAATATAACGGTTGAGCCAAAATGGACCGTTAATTCAAATAAATTGAGGTAAAGGGACTATATTTTTTTTAAGGACTAAAATTGGGCATCAAAACATAATAGGGATTAAGTCTGGATACCCCTAAACATGGAGGACTAAAAGTAGATTTTTCTCAATTATAGAGACTACATTTTTTTGTTTTAAGGATTAAAATTGGGCACCAAAATATAATAGGGACTCAGTNCCAATGGAGGGTTTAGCTTCCGAAACCAATGAAGATCCAATCGCAGCGATGAAGGAGACGAGGCAGCAGCTGGAATCCCGTGTGGACACCCTCCACTCGGCCCAGCTGGACCTCATCTCCTCCCTCCAAACCGCCGTCCCCGACCTCGTCTCCTCCCTCGACCTCTCCCTCCGCGCCATTTCCGCCTTCAACAACGCGCCCTTCACCCCCCTTTCCCAGATCTTGCCCCCAAAGCCCGCCCATCCCAAGACCCATATCCCCAAATTGCCCCCCGACAACCCCAAAAGGCCAAAATCCCCGCCGCCGTCCCCCGGCCCTCCCCTCGCCAGAACGAGCGGGCCATGATCGAAGAAAGCGGGGGCCCGCTCCTTGTCGTCCGGTCCATGGTCGCCGTGTGCCTGCTGGAGAGGGTCCCCTTCAGCGCAATCGATTCCTCCACGGTGCTGAGGAAGCTGGAGAACGGCCCGTCGTCGGCCGGGCCGGCCGATCGGGCCGCCCTGAGGGAGCTGGGCGGTGAGTCCGGGCCCATCCTGGCGGTGGAGAACGGCCCTGAGGTCCATGGCCGAGGACAATGGCTGCCTGTACCTCCACTCATGCACAGACAGATGGCTTCCGGAGGGGCTGCAAATGCACTTGCAGTGAAGCCGAGGACCGAGGAAGATGACATGAAGGATCTCGAGGCTTTGCTGAACAAGAAGAGTTTCAGAGAGATGCAGAAGTCGAAGACTGGTGAGGAGCTTCTTGATCTCATCCACCGGCCTACAGCTAAAGAAACCGCTGTGGCAGCTAAGGTGTGTGTTTTTGCTGGTTGATTGCTTTTAGGATTGACTAAGCTGCATAGGATTTTTATTCTTTTTTTAATTTTTTTTTTAATGAAAAGGGGATGTAAAATTGTAAATTGTAGTCTCTGATTTTCTTTGATTTGTTTCGGATCAAGTGAAAATTGCCTTGACATATATTCTTATGTTATGTGGTGTTTCGTTGCTTGTCACATATGAGTACTATTGTGTTTAGATATTTAGATATTCTTCTTGCTGTTTTTGCTGGAAGAAATTTCTGATATAAACTCTAATAAGCCTTGTCATTGCTGCTGATTGGTGTAATAATAGTTTAAAAGCAAAGGTGGTTCTCAAGTGAAAGAATACTGCTCTGCTTTAACGAAAGAAGATTGCCGACGGCAGTTTGGTTCCTTCATTGCTTGTGATAAGGTAAAAACATTGTTTGTTAGATTGGTTTTATAACATTGCTGTAGCTTGATAATATTTACCTGAAATCTTTTTACTTGGTTTAGGTTCATTTTCGACGAATAATTGCCGCACATACTGATGTGAATTTAGGGGACTGTTCATTTCTCGACACCTGTCGTCACATGAAGGTAATCAAAATACTGTCTTTCTTTTCCCTTGTAAAATAGTTTTCATTTCTGAATCAAAACCAATACTTGTAAAAAATGACAGACATGCAAATATGTACATTACGAGCTCGACTCAACTCCTGATGTATCACCTATGATGATGGGGCAAGCTACTACTTTACCTCCTCCGAAGCCCTCGAAGCTTCAAAGCGCTCACTATTGCTCGGAAGTCGAGCTTGGAGAACCACAGTGGATCAACTGTGACATACATTCGTTCAGAATGGACATATTGGGGAAATTCGGGGTTATCATGGCTGATCCACCTTGGGATATTCATATGGAATTGCCTTATGGAACTATGGCTGATGATGAAATGCGCACCTTAAACGTTCCTGCATTACAAACCGATGGTCTTATATTCCTTTGGGTCACTGGAGTGCAATGGAGCTTGGACGTGAATGGTATGCCTCTTTCATTCCCCAGACGTAACAAATTATAAAATTTCTACATATAATTATATATATAATTTCAGGCTACCAAATTAATGCAAATGATAACTTTTCCCGCTCATTTTTCAATCAATTATGTTGAAACCGTTACATTTTATATTAACTAAGTTTAATCATACTTTATTAGTTATTACCGAAAACAACTAATTATATATATATATATATATANTAAGTTATATACTCATCAAACATTACATTGCATTTTTTTTTCAAGCTATTTACTCTAAAAGTTAGTTTTTGGGAAAAACTTTTTTAACCTCCCAAAGTATGCCATTTTTTAGAGTTTGCCATACAAAACTTTTTTTTTTGACAATTTGCCTCCCAAATAATTGAAATTGACAATTTGCCTCCTCGATTGAAAACCCTAATATAGCATAAAAGAGTTTTTAACTAATTAATGATGAATTTTGAATTAATCTTTAAAATTGATTTAGGGCTTTTAAAGCCCATGGCGAGACGAGGTATGGTTTGTCGATTTCCGAAAATTGATACCTCTAAAATCGATCTACGGAGATAGCAGGAGCACGTGTGTATACAAAAAATTTCAATTCAAATTTTCTGATAATCAAGATATCCGATTTTCGATTGGGATGTGTCATTTGAAAGCTTGGAGGACGAGTTTTCTATGGAAGTAATCTTATGAAAATCCAACGGTCGGATTTTGGTTAGTAGAATAAACTAACTAATGGTCAGTAGTTTTCTAAATACTGATCAAAATCCGACCGTTGGATTTTCATAAGATTTACGTGTTAGAAAATTGGTCCTACTAGTTTTCAAATGACACCTCCCAATCGAAAATTGAATATCTTGATTATCAGAAAACTTGAATTGAATTTTTTTCTATATACACACGTGCTCCTACTATCTTCGTGGATCGATTATAGAGGTATCAATTTTCAGAATTCGATAACTCATACCTCATTTGTTCGTCTCGCCATGGGCTTTAAAAGCCCTAAATCAATTTGAAAGATTAATTTAAAATGTATCAGTTAAAAACTCTTTTGTGCCATATTAAGGTTTTCAATCGAGGAGGCAAATTGTCAGTTTCGATTACATTGGGAGACAAATTGTCAAAAAAAAAAAAAGTTTGTATGGCAAACTCTAAAAAATGACATACTTTTGGATGTTAAAAAAAAAAATCCCTAGTTTTTTATACGTATAATTAATTTAATGGCATAGAAAAAACCTTTATAATAATAATAATAATGTTTCAATATTTGTCTTGGTAATTAATTTTGGTCTTGATCCCTCAAAGTAGTTAAAATGTGTGCAATCAATATAAAGATTCATGTGTATAGTTAAATAATTCTTATTTATACTGTTTATTTATCAATAATCAAATTTATAAAATGTGATATATACATTATCTATCTTTTAATTTTAATATTATATATACACATAATTTATAAGACTTCATAATTTATATCTGATAAACTAATTAGTCTTTTTTGAATGCCGACTGAAGAGTTGATGGCAGTAAATATTATCTTACAAGCAAAAGATGATTGTGCAGCTTGGAGCTTTGGGGTTACAAGCGTGTGGAGGAGATAATATGGGTGAAGACCAATCAACTCCAGAGGATTATCAGAACGGGCCGAACGGGCCATTGGCTCAACCACAGCAAAGAGCATTGCCTTGTTGGAGTAAAAGGAAATCCTGAGGTGAATAGAAATATCGACACTGATGTCATTGTTGCTGAAGTTCGTGAAACAAGTCGCAAACCTGATGAGGTCAGTTTTGGCTTGCTGACACCTCTTTATATAACACAAATTAAGGGACTGAACAAATATATATATATATAAATGATTTTGTTTGCTTGCATTGCATATGATTGTATGATCAATCTATTTTGTCTAGCGATACAAATTTTGAGTGTGGATATATTTTACCACATAAATTATTTCTTAAAAGTCACACACTTTGACTTCTTAGCTATCAAAATTCAAAAGTTACTAACAACCCTTAGCAATATCGTATTTGTAGATGTATGCAATGCTGGAACGGATAAGTCCAAGAACAAGAAAGCTGGAGTTGTTTGCAAGGATGCACAACGTGCAGGCCGGGTATGCTTTCTTGATTTCCATCCAGATTTTATGGCCCGATTTTTGTCGGGGTGCATTGAATCAACTCTATTTAGAAACTTTTTGTATGCTTTTTGATAATCTAAAGCTACATGTTAAATGGTAAAGGCTGTGTGTACCATAGAGTAGCTTATATATAACATGACACTTTAAGGAAAGGTAAAAGCTGGTTGAGAGGTTAATTTGCATTTTCTAGCAAAACTTACCTGAGCTCGGCCGTAGTAAGTACTAAACAATATTGTTTTTCTGTATATACCTGAAAGATAAAGTAGTTATTTTTCATTGTTGGTGAAAAAAACTAAGACGACAATTAGTACGGTTAAATTGTATGTTTTGAGGTTCTCGGGAGATCAATTTTGTTTTGAATGTTTGTCACAAATACGCCTATTTTTCATTAGCTTCTTGTGAAGAAAAAAAAAAATAAGGTGTTTGCCGTGAATGCCAGGTGGCTCTCACTGGGTAACCAGTTGCAAGGTGTACGGTTAGTCGATGAAGGGCTGAGAGCATGATTCAAGGCAGCATATTCTGATGTGGATGTACAGCCGTCATCGCCACCTAGGACAGCTGGCATGGATATTGACCATCCAGCTGTCACTTCTCCTCCGACTTCATCGGGAAGCCAGTTTGCGCAGCAGTCCACAGGACAACAAACAGCTTCTAATGGCAATAATACATTAGAAGCTAGTAGTAGCTGACTAAGCTCTTAATTAACTTTTATTACGCGTAATTTAACTTTTAGGCTAATTTTAGTCATTTGTTATTCAATCTTTTGAATGTGTTTTATTTGCCTAGATGGCTGCATGTTTATTGTTCAACTCTTTTGTATCAGAATAGTTTTGTGTAACCTATGAATGGCTTTTAGAGTCTATTTTACCTAGTGAAGAAAAAACTGCGGAAATTGTATATTTCTTTTGATTGAGGTACATACATGAGCTGAGATGGTCTCCACTGCAACTCTCGTCATTTTTCAACTTGCCATCCCAAACATTGAAAAAAATAAAAAAGATGTAGCCGAGCTCGAACTTATTTAAAGCTCGTTTGGGTTACCGAATAAGGTTGAAAAAGATGATTTTTATGTATATACTATGGTTCGACTCGTTAATAAATATTGATAAACGAGCAAAGTTTGAGCTTGATTATGAACACAATAAGAACATCAAATTAAAAATATTTTATATCCAATTTGAACTTGAAACTCGTAATTTTGAGCTATATGATCAGCTGTGCAGCTGCCTCGTGGTCTCTTTTCTCAATAGCGATCGACAAAAAGATGAGAGAATGCATCGGAAAATTCCCTCCTTTTTTAACCAAAATAAAAAATAAAATAAAAATCACTTAAATCTTAGCCAAATCACGTAATATGAAAATGTGCAACAGACCAACCAATGTTCAATTTTCTTGTCAATCCACTCATTGAGGGTAATGGAAAAATATCTGACAGTAAAAAAAGTTGGAAAGATTCCCAAGTAGATTCTGAAAGAAAATTGTCTAGAATCAGATCACAAAAACCAAAACAAAGTATACCATCGAAATTAGACGAACAATAGCGAATGAGGCAGCTGATGAAGAAACAAATTTTAAATAGTGGTCAGAATTTGAGAGCAGCTTTAGCCATTGCAAGTGCACCCTCAAACGTTCTATTCCCGCCAATAAATCCGCTCATGTGGACAAAAACCCCATCAGAAATTCCCGACTCTTTGGACAACTCATCATCCCTCAGACCACGCCACTGAGCAGGAAGTGCCTTTCGGCTCTCGAATCTATCAGGTGCTATTGCCACTGCCTGCACTCGCCAACTTTTGCTCCTNTTTTGAACACGTGATAAGACTTACGTGATACGTGTAAAAAGTCAGAATCTATGATAAGTGAAATGTGCAAGTGATAATTACCTGATAAAGCACATATTTGATAGGTGGGTTTGTCTTCAATTCTTCCTCGAGCTCAAACAAGTGAAGCTTCCACTGTTGGAAAAAACAACGAATGTTTTATCTTATCCATGGAGTCGATTAACAAGACAGAACATTTGTTACAACGAATGTTAACTTATCCTTGAGCTCAAGGCATTTGGCGAGCATTAAGTTTAGCTGATCATGAAAACTTTTTTGACAATACAAGGAGGGTATGGTCGCTTAGTTTTTAGGATGTAAGTATTTTATGGAGGTGAAATGTTGCCATAATATAAGTTTGAAGGAAATTCAGTAAAGAAAACAAGAGCATACTGGAAAATCACATTTAAGGCTTCAGATGTTCTATTATTATCCATTTAATTCGAAATATCACGTCATTTAACAACCTTATCTATCGGATTGGTTTAGAACCTCAGTGGTAACTAATAAAGTTTAAAACAGAGAGCGTATATATCATAAATGTTGCTACGGAAGTAAAAATAAAAAGGTAAAAAAAGACTCACCGGGCAAAATCTGTTGAGAACCATAATTTCTCCACTTGGATCAACATCCAGCCTCGCTTCAAGACATTCAATCACAATTGACCGAGCAGGTAGCCATGATCTCGCATGACTACGTAAGCTCTAAAATAAAGACAATTAAGAAGGTCATCACTTCTAAATCCCAACCAACAAGCCTTCAAATTACAACCAAAACAGAAGTTTTTTTATCTATTTTTTTTTTTCATCCTTTTACAATTTCAACCGAAAAAACCTTATGGTTAAAAAGAATTCAAACTGATTTTGTTGATCAAAGAACTAACATTCGGATTAAACTAGCTGACACAAGCGAAGTTAATAAAACATAGGAAGAAAAGGATAGCACTCAAAATGTGCTTGAATGAACTTACATCCAAAAACTCTCCCCCAGCAAGAGCCATTGCTTTTTCAAAGGCCTCGTTTTCCTTCTCAGATGACTGATCACGATCTACCCAATCCAAATTCAGTTTTCCTACCCGTGAAGACAAGTGTGTACTATTCACATATCTTGGGGGTTGGTCAGTGTCGTACTGATTGATTCCATTGTCGATGGCATCAATTGCCTGTTATCAGTAGGTAAAAGATGAGTAATCTGACAAGGGAATGAAAAGTTTGTGATCTTCAATTATCTAATGGCTGAAAAAGAAATAATGCATAGTAAAAAAAAAAGGCAAGGTCTAAATACGGAGACTTCTCCAGGAAATAAAAGAGATTTAGGATTTTTCAAGAAGCTGCAAGGTATCCCAATTTTCAAACATTATCCGGTGCTATTGGCCTAAACCATAATTTATTGGAAACCCAAATCTTTCAATTTTTGTTGCAGGGTAAGATGCTGTTCCTAATTGATAACGCAGAAAGAATCAATTGTCAATCGTCAATTTAATCACAGATCCAGGACAATATTAGGAGACTAGTTATTAGACAGGATGTTTGTTTATGTTGGCTCGGGAAGTTATTGCTGGGCATCAAGGCATCCATTTACGCTAGTTTTCCCTTGAAACTGAACATATAAAGGCACTGGACATGTAATGTTACTCAATAAACTGAAAGTTTGGGCACCGTTCGACTTCAGCCTCATTTTCCTAGGAGAAATTGCAACCACATTTTAGCAAACATTTTTATCATATCCAAGAATACCAACAATGGTGCTTGTACGACAGACGACATCACTGCTAACTTATCCAATTCATGAAGAAATATAAAACTATTCAAAAAGAAATAAATAAAAAAACCATTCTGCTTAAGAAAAGGCAAATTACCTCCATGAAGCTCTTATAAACTGCCAGAAACAATCGGTGCACATCTGGATGTTCTTGATCCACTTGAAGTTCCTTAGCTATTATCTCTTTACCAAAATGCTACATATTAAACGGAAAGAAACTGCCTTTTTAACCAACAATAACTCATAATCACCGACTTGTGCAAAAAATTAGCTCTCCTATTCCCGAATATCGCAAATACCAACTGTAAGCAGGCTCAAACTAAATGAAGGAATTGGCAACTGATACCAAAAGGTGTCAGAAAACTACAAGTATGCAGTGAAATTCAATTTCTAAATCGGACGACAAGAACTGAAGGTGGGGTGCCCTGCATCGAATGTTACCTTATAAACAAGACCAGCACTGCTGAGCTTAGTATCAAAGCCATGCCCAAAAACCTCTTCAAAACCCTTCTGATGATGATCGTATCGGTCTCTGGTGGGATCGTAAACCCCACCCACATCAAGCACAGCATCAAGACTCTCCAAAACCTGATACAGTTCAAAGGCACATTTCATCAAACATAATACCTACATATACCAGAAAAAAACAAAAAACAACAGCAAACACGAATCTACCCAGAAACAAATGAAAAATGTATCTCCGGCTAATGAAGCTAGGGGATGATAGTATGACCTGCGGGTCACGCGTGCGGACGATGTGAGCGTCTGAGAACTTTTTGGTGAGGCGGATCATGAAGCAGCCGAGGGCTTCGTCGCAGTGGAAGCTCCCGTTGTGGGTGCCCACGCGCTTGACGGCGGCGGCGGCGGCGGCGGTTGACATAGGGGAGAGAGTGATGTGGTGGTGGAAAGGGATTTTCGCGGTGGGTCTGAAGTTGGAGAGACGGTGGCCGCCGAGGAAGGTTTTTGAAAATGCTTTAAACATGCCGGTTCGTGGGATGGTTTGTATAAGAAATTGCGTGTTTATTATGGCTTAATTGAAAAAATTGAGAGTTTTCTAACCATAAACAAATAAAATAATTTATATTTCTTATTGTTAAATCATAAACCATAAATGCACAAAAAATAATTAAGAACTGAGAAAAATATTACTATTTAACATAAAATTCTTGTTTTACCATACATTATAATATAATTAGGGCTGTTATTTTTTACCGAAAACCAAAAACCAAATCGAATCGATGTGAAAATAAATCGAATGGAACCGAATTATGTTTAACGGTAATCAAAAATCAGTTACCGATATATAAAAAAAATTAAAATACTGCTTTTGAATAGGTATATTATAATTATATTAGTTAAATAAAATAATTTAATCTTAAATCTTAATTAATCTAACAATCTAATCTAAGACAAAAGGACGGACCTTCAAGTTTCAATCGCCTCTTTTAATTAGGGCTGGACCTTCTAAATTTTTGGGGCTGGACCTTCAAATTTCAATCGCCTCCTTCGTTCATCAATCATCTCATCAGTTCACTTCAGAAATTCAGATCGCCTCACCTTCACGGCTTCACGGCTTCGTTCATCAATCTGCCGTTCACACCTTCACGGCTTCACCGCCTCACCTTCAGATCGTCACCTTCACCTGGGAGTACAATCGTTCATTAGTCGTTCACGGTTCACCTCACCTTCACTTCAGATCGCCTCCTTCACCGACACACTTTCACGGCTTCAGCAACTCACCTTCGCGTCAGCCGTGCCCCGGGTATTTATTTTCAAATCCGATAATTATCTTCAATTTTGTTTTCAAAGGAAACACAAAAATCAAAACCGGGATGTGGGCTGGGTGGCCCGTTGAGTTGATTCGATATGATTTAATATTTATAGCTTATCTCTAACATGCATTTTGGATATGGGATTGGGAACCCGTTGAGCTGCTGATGTTCATTTAAGTTTCGTGTCATTAGATCATGTTCATTAGTTCATTTGTTACTTAATCTGCTGCTGTTAATTCATGGCTGCTGGTAGGCTGTTGCTGCTCTGTTTATTCTGCATTTCTGCTGCTCTGTTTTCTTAATCTGCTGCTCTGTTAATTAGCCTCGGTTTTTTCGGTTTATTATCGGTTTAAACCGAAACCAAACCGTTTTATCGTAACCGACTTTTCGGTTACCGAATGTTTATTGGTTCAGTTTCGGTTCGCAAAGTAGTGAAACCGATAGTGTTCGGTTCGGTATCGGTATTATTGTATCGGTTCGGTAACCGAACCGATGGCAGCCCTAGTTATAATGGTATTTTGTGCAAAGATGGAAACTTTTTCGAGTAGGAAAAGATAAGTCTTTCTGACTCGAGAATGTGTGATGTGGTGATTTGCAAATCTAAAAATATTTGACGTTCTTATCGCATGGTTTGGTTGTCGTAAAGTTTTGGTGTTTCAGAATTTCCCCATCCTCTTAGGCTTAAGCTATCGAAAGACGCGTAATTGGGTAGAAGTAAAGCATTTCGATAGATCATTTAATCTAATAAGTGAAAATCTTCACCATTTTTCTTTTGGAATCCAATCCACTTATAGTTGTTGTCTTCATTATATTTATTTTTATTTATTTTCTGCCTTATTAGACGGTCTAATCGTGCAACCGATCTAACTTTTTTTGAGATACATTGTCTTCCACAATAAGCTCATGCATATGTTTCTCTAGTCCATCTATCAATTTGCATGCCTTCAGGTCGAGTTTCTACCAGACCATCCAATGTCCTAGCTCGACCTGTCGGCGATTCTTTTTATTTGCGGCGTCCCATCGACTTGAGGACTCATTGACCTATAGCTTATTCGATCTCCAATCGACCTACCAGATCATGCAGTTCGATTAACTAATTTCTGAGTCAAGTCGACCAAGTATAATATTTTGTATTGATACAGCTAGTATCGTGATTCGTGACTCACGTGGAAAGTTCGATATACCATACACGTACACACACACCAAAAAAAAAAAAACTATTTTAATTTTCCATATACGTACCATGATACAATAATTAAATATACTTTTATGTGTTAAACTTTGTTCTATAATGTTAAGACTCGAGTGTTGCCCAAATACAGGCGTTACATAGAAATTAGAAAACCGTCGCCATAGAAGTCTCCAGCTCACCTCTGGCTCGAGAAGCATGGATTCCTCACAGGCGGCAGCCGGCAGCAACAGCATCATGACCTCACAGTCAACCGACCAATCGCCGATGGATTCCTCGGCAACCACTGCCGCGGCCTCAATCGACGATCCCAAGCAGAACTTGACTCAAGTTATAAATTCAATCCAGAAAACTCTCGGCATCCTTCACCAGCTGTACCTCACCGTATCCTCCTACAACGTGGCCTCTCAACTCCCCCTTCTGCAACGCATGTAACTAATTTTCCAGTCATTCTGTTTTTTTGGTGAATTATGCTCTTGTTTTGTGTTTAGGGTTTGAACTTTTTTCAGTTTTTCAATCGTTTTGCTACTTATTGTTTGGTAATGGAGAATTTCCACTTTCAAGTAGTAGAGAAGTAGCAACCCTGCAAATTCGACTGTTGTTTTCGATGATTTTGATTGCATCTGTTCATTTTTTCTTTTGGTGGATCTTTGATTAGGTCTTTCTGTTTGGATATAGGAATAACCTGGTACTTGAGCTGGATAATATGACAAGATTAGCAGAGAAGTGTAATATACAGGTTCCTTTGGAGGTTCTTAAGTAAGTGTTCTCTTGAAGGTAGAAGCTATAAATGCTACTTAATCATGTAATTTTGTGAAAAATGTTTCCCCCATTTATTATTCATGTATATATGATCTGGGGTGCAGTTTGATTGATGATGGGAAGAACCCTGATGAATTCACACGGGATATGTTGAATGGTTGTATTGCAAAGAATCAGATCACAAAGGGGAAAACAGATACCTTCAAGGTTTGTGTTTTCTTTATGAATGCACTTCTATCGTCTTTAAACTACATTTTCGCCTTTTTATATTTATGATTATGATACTCCATTTGTTTTCGCTACATATATTATGTATGAAAACAAACTGTATGTACACGAATCAATTTAATGTATATGGCCATTTGATTATCCTGATTTCTTATATTTTGCCTTTCATAAATTGAACATGGATAGGCTTGCTGGTTTTATTTGAGTTGGTTGATTTTTATCAATTTATGCTTTTATTTCTTGCAGAGCTTGCGCAAACATCTTCTTGAAGAACTGGAGCAAGCTTTTCCTGATGAAGTTGATGCTTATAGAGAGATTCGTGCAGCATCTGCAGCTGTGAGTTGTATTGACATTTTATTGAGTATCTAAGTTGGAAGATCACTACCCTTGCATCTGTGTGCCTCATCTTTTCAATATTTTGATGGATTATATTTATTTTGTGCATGCATTATCATGCTATATTATCACAGATCTTTAGGTCAATTAAGTCACGTCATCAGACGACTTTGCATGGAGAGTTTTGTTTTTATACTTGATCTGAAGGCATGAACATAACGGGCTTATGATTCTTGAAAACTCAGAGCTATACTCTAAACTTGTAAAAGTTCAACCCATATAACAGAACTCTCTTGATGTATTCCATGTACTTGGGGGTCTTGTTTTAAAAGAATATTGAAGGAAGATTATCTTTTAATCGGCAAACTAATTTAAAAAATGGAAGAAAGAGAATAAAATGACTTTTTCAGATTATTAATATGTTGCAAATGTGAGATAGATTGCATGAGAAATGCACTATAGATATCAATCTTGAGAATGATAATTAGTATAATACAGTTGAAGAAAAGTAAAAAACCTGATAAATTGATATGGTCCAGACAATCATTGTTCAAAGCTTTCTTTGCAAGACCATGCACGTTTGAGGTTGTCCTTTTGGCTTTTGCTACATTTATTAATGAAAAGCTACCGAGAGCCATTTCAGTAATGCGTTAAACTGATAAACACCAATGATTTTATGAGTTATGGAGTATTGTGCTTTATATGAGCCTTTTACCTCTTCCAGAGGCTATCACATAATTTTTGTTCTATATAAGTGATGCCAAGTGTGTATTATATGTGGTATGGTCATCTAATATTGAACACATGTTACATCAAATATCCTTTTTTTAAGTGCCTTAGAAATATTAATTTTTGTTTCCCTCTTAAATGACTGATACGTTAGAATATTAGAAACTTGGAGACCACTTTTTTCCCTCGTCGATATTGGTCAGCATCTGTCAGTAAGTAACACATTTGGCCGTAAATGGACAATTTAATAGGCCAACTGCAAAACTGTTTCTTTCCTCATTGGTGTCCCATTGATTAAATCATTCAACACACTCTGAGATCACATTGCCCTATTCAGCACCAGTTTAACATCAAAATGTTTCTAGAACGTTTAGTCAAATGTACTTCTGTTGCTCCAGATTGAGTTCATAGCTTCACTTGGGGAAACTAACTCTCTATTATATGATTTCTTGATGTATGTATGCTTGATTTCTTGCTTTTCACCTTTAATGGTGGGAAAAAAAAATCTGTTCTGGCCTATCCTTTGTTGATTATTTAGTCCAGCTAGAAGAAAGTGCATCAATTTTTGTACTTATGAACTCCGAACCTTTTTTGTAATTTTTGCAGGAGACCAAACGTTTGGCACAATCACAAAGTAGCCTACCGAATGGAGAGATGAAAGTAAAGACTGAGATGTGAGAGAGATTGGGTGTCCAAAGCATAAACTACGCATTTCAGTTTTACATTTCCTTCTGTATTGGCTTGTGAATGTGACATGCATTTCTTAAAGCTTTGTGTGTAGAAATTGCTGAGATATTAATACATTTTCTATTATCATTTGGAGACTTGATTAAAAGGCACCTTTTATTGGTCACATCTAGCAAACTGTAGGTGGGGGCTTATGGTTGCTACTTACTAATATGGAACAAGAGGAATTGAGTTTAAGTACAGTGGTAAAAGGCATTTTCTTTTGTGCCATCAATTAGAGCTATTAGTTGAAGCTCGTGAAAGTTTGAGCTCGACTTATTCCTTTTTATTTAGATGAGTTAATTGAGCTTGTTTAATAACCGAGTTGAGTCAAATTTGTTCGCAAACAACTTTTTGTTTTTATTGGTTTTGAATGAAATAACCGAACTAAACTTGTTCTAGGATGTATATTCTCTATATATTTCGTTTAGATTTTCAGGTTTATAGCAAGACAAGTGAGTTGAGGTGAGCTTAAATGAGTGAGGTTGAGTTGAGCCTTTTTTTTTTGTTTATTGAGGGCGTGCTTGTTTATAGAATAATTAGAAAAAAAAAAGTTTTTTTTTTCTAGTTTTTTGTGTTAACTAGAGTTTATTTGAAAAAGTTAGTATGGTTAGTTGTTATTGAGATTTTAAGAATGTATTAAAATAATATTTAAAATAAAATGATTAAAATTGATTTGATGTAAAAGTATGAGATAAATGATTGAAAATGATAGATAGTTAAAATTATATGAGTATATGAATAGTGAATTAAAGTTGATGTGATGTGTAAGAATAATTGAGTAATATTATTTAATTATATTGATAATATTGAAGATAGTAAGGTTGAGTTAGAGTTGAGTTTGATTTTGAATTGAGATAATTAACAAGAATGCCCTAAACGAGCCGAACTAAGTTGACTCATTTATTAAATAACCTATGTTATTATGTTATATATTCAAGGTTAAATGGTGGAATACATTCAAGATCACTCATCACAAAGAACTCAATTATTTTCAAGAAAGAAAAACATAAAAGACTGAACACCACAAAAAGGAGAAAATCATGCTATCATTCAAGTAGAAATAATACCAACAGCAGGACTCAAGGATCCAATTTACTAACAACTTACTAAGTGAACAATTAAACATAATACATAGTACGAAGAATATCAAGATTTCTTCGATTTAAGAAAATGGAGGAGAAAATTCAAAGTGACAAAAATCAATAATTTGAAGATAGGACAAATTGAAGTGAAAGACAAAATGTGCTACATTATTCAAGTGGAAGAAGACAATGCTATTACGATTATTCTAGTAGAAGAAAAAGCTACAACATTCACGTGATCAAATTCAAATGACATGCAAATGTGTTATAGAAATTTAACAAATGTTGTTCAATAAATAGGATAATTTAGTTCATTCAAAGACGAAGTTTGAGAGATATTGAACAAATTTTCATATTTTTTTAGTTTATTTTGGAAGATTGTAATAAGAGCATTTCCGATTTCAATTTGTACCAAGATCATCCCTATGTATAATCACATAATTTCATTTCAAATAAGCTTTCTTCAATCTATTTCACGTCTTTAGAATTCCTAGGTTTAGGCAAGATCTTTTGGAGAAAACGAGTGATTGGATCATAGGATTTTTTTTATTTTTTTTTTATTTTTAAATGCTGATTTTCCTTGTAGTTTAGCATGTGAAAAAAGAAAATAGGACAAGCCGGATTTTTGGACTCTTTTACGTCACTAAAGTCTATTCAATCACTTTCGCAGCAAGATAGGTAGAAACTGACGAAAAATATAATTAATTAGTTGAACCTAACGCATTAAAAGTAATATAATTAATTGGTATACAATGAATGAAGATGTGTGGAAGATAGCGACTAATCCGAGATGTCGGACGAAAGCTAATGTACCATTACGAAATTTGAAAGAAAAAAGCATCTTCATTACATGAAAAAGGTTTTCCTAAAATGAAAACTAATTATTAATAAATAATTCAATAAATATTTTACAATACATCTACTGACATAGCTACAAAATTTTTATTATAACAACTTTAATTATTACATAGTTATTCTATAATTAATGATATATTCTAATATATTTATTTTCTATCATACCGTATTATAGAATAACTGTTGTTAGGTATACGGCATACCTCACATGTAAATAGTCATACCTTTTCAATAATTGTAAAATTTAAATATCATACTCTAAAAGACAATATAATCAAACATATCACATTTTACTGTTGTCGATGGATCAACAATAAAGTCGGGAATAGTATTGTTATTGTTTTCTTTCTACTCATCAAATAATTTCTTTTTAAAGAAAGTACAATTGGATAAAAAAAAAACTCAAAATCGTATTCAAATCTAATTCAATTTAACTATCTTTATATTATTATTATAGTTAAATAATATTAATCAATTATTACTACACAATTTCCAACAATCATTTATTTTACTAATTTCACATAGCATCATTTACAAACATTTTTTTTTTTCCAATGTCGAATCATTGTAGGGGGGAATTTTTTTTTTTATGCAAATTCTATTAAACTCAAACAAAAGTACACCGAGTACCTAATTAGGCACAAATTAAGACTAATCATCCCAACACAAAGGAAGAAGCGAAAAGAAACATGAAATTATTTATGTGGAGAAGTTGGTATTCCTTCCAGGTTACTTCAATTACAAACTCAAAATCAAATTAAAAATTTTCATGCAAATATAATACTATCCCTTTATAATGTAATAAATTCAATTCAATCCAAAAAACTGGATAGAACCTGAACAAGTTAATACCAATCGGATTTTGACTTGTTCTTTTTTGTCAGCACATTAAACAACAAGTAGGCTGTAGCATGCAATAAATAAAAATGGAGAACGTGAATTTTGAATTTTCCAAAGATGAAAATCTTGCGCTGCAATCAAAAGATTGCATTATAAAAGGGGAAAAGCGACGGCAAAAAACGCAGAGAGCGAGAAAGAGAGAGAGAGAGAGAGACTATTCAATTCAACGCTTAACAAAGTCCAACAAAAGGGATTACGGGTCGAGATCCGGCGACGGGGGTTCGTCGGATTTTGTCCATTCGAAGCTTCATTCAGTTGCGGAAGTTTGTCCGATCCGACGGCGGAGAAGAGATGAAGGGCACCTGCGCGCTCGTTGCGTCGGTCGTCGCCGCGTCCACCGTCGCCGTCACGTCCTGCGCCGATAAGGTACCTATTTTGGCCCTTCACCATTTTTTTTTTCTCTTAAAATTGCAATTGCATTCACAAACCAAACAAAATTCGAGCTCTTTTTAGATTCCCTGGCTAGGATTATCGATGGATACTGTAAATTTCTTAAAGAAATCATCATAGTGGTGTTGATTGTAATTTCAATTGGTAGCAATTCGGGTTTTGTCGTTTTTTTTTTTATTTGATTGGTAGGGCAAATTTGTGTTAATTAATTGTGGTTGGGCTTATTGATGAATAGTACAAATTTCTTGAAGAAATCATTATAGTGTGTGAATTATGATTGGGCTTATCAATCAATACTATGATTGTTCTTGATCAAAAATCATCATATTGGTGTTGATTGTGATTTTGGTAGTAATTCTGGTTTTATTTCTTTCTTCTTACCCAAATTAATTTGTAGGGCAAATCTGTGAATGCTCCTGGAGAATCAGGTGTGAAGGAGGAGAAATATGCTCCGAGATTCGATGGGCTGAAGTTCATAGAGACCCTGGTCACTGCCCACAGGTGACTAAACCAGAACCAATCACATAATTGTCAGTTAAAAGTTAGAACTGTGTTCTAGCAAATTCAGATTGTTTGCAGTGCCATTGATTTGGTGTAGACTGTGAAATCAT
This sequence comes from Striga asiatica, assembly GCA_008636005.1. Lineage (NCBI taxonomy): Eukaryota > Viridiplantae > Streptophyta > Magnoliopsida > Lamiales > Orobanchaceae > Striga > Striga asiatica. The sequence continues at coordinate 115,552 of BKCP01006737.1, read as the reverse complement.
CATGAAGTAAATGGTAGGATTTGTGGTTGGTTTTGTGAGTTATCTTGTGACAGTAAAGTGTGCTTTTACAGTTTTGCTCATTTAGCTTGAATCTTGACATTGAAATTGAGTCGTTCTTAATATACATTCGGTGTCNCACAGAACTCAACAAAACAGAGCAACACGAACAACAAAAAAAAAAACGAATATTCTGTATGCCTTTGTACTTATTGGCCATAATCAATCATAGTAATCAATTTTGCATAACAGAATATTCTTTTAATTTGTCACTTAATTAAAAGAAGTGCTTGCAATCAAATGTTTATCATGTTGCAGTCTCATTCAGACGAAATGCACTCATACTAACATACATTTACATTTGGATGAAATATAAGATATAAACAGCTTGGAAATGAACTGAAAAGAAGGAAGAATTGTTCAATTCTTGGTCACAAGAAAAACAATGATGAGCACTATTTGTAATTATTCTGAATTTTGTGCAATATTAGGAACTTAGTGAATCATAGTTTTTCAACCCAGCCCGGGAATCGACCCGGGCGGGTCTCTGGGTCACCGGGTCACCGGTTCAACCGCCGGGTCACCGGGTCAATTGCTGAACCGGATAATTAATTTTAAATTTTTTTAAATTATATATAGAGTATTTTGTCTTATAAATATACATAAAAATAACAAAATTAAATATTTTGTATATAAAATTTGCACATTAAAGTGCTAATAATATGTATTTCATGATAAATATTTACCATATAAATATATATAAATAGTTTTATTTTTTAAAAACAAAAAATATATTAAAAAATAAAAAAGAATAATAAAAAATATATATAGGACCGGGTCAACCGGGTTGACCCAGCCGGGTCAATGCCCCAGGTCGACCGGGTCAATGCCGGGTTGACCGGGTTTTGACCGGGTTTGACCGGGTCCGTTGGTTCCCGGTCCGAATAGCCCACCCGGACCGATTCCAGCTCCGGGTCGACCCGCCGGGTCGGTCCGGGTTGAAAAACACTGTAGTGAATCACAATCCATATAATATATAGACCACTTGCTTCTAGTTTGGGTAGCAATAGCTAAAATCACATGAAATATGAACAAGACACAACAAGACTTGAAAACATTACCACAAATATAAATAACTCGATAAGCACGGCACAAATTGAAACATGAACCGAATAATACAAAGTAATGAATTTGGTTGAATTAGGAGTTATTATCTAATAGCTAAAAATGACATGTAACACGACGCGAATAATACAAAGTAATTAATTTAGTTAAATTAGGGGTTATTATCTAATTACTAAAATGACATGAAATATGAACATGATACATTAAAAAAAATTGAAATACGGATATAGAGACAAATAACATGATGGACAAGACACAAACGAAAACACGATATGAAAATACAAAGTAGAAAATTTGGTAAAATTTTGAAGTTGTTATCTATAGCTAAAATGGCATAAAACATGAACATGACGTAACAAACTATATGAAAAATACAAAGTAAAAAATTTGGTAAAATTTTGAAGTTATTATCTATAGCTAAAATGACATGAAACATGAACATAACATAACAAAATTTGAAAATACGAATACAGAGATAAATAACACGATGGATACAATATAAATCAAAAAGGCATACGAAAATATGAAATAAAAATTTGGTTAAATTAAAGTTATTATCTGATTTATGATCAAATGAATACATAACAACATGAAAATACCGATTTGAATCAATTGAATAGGGAGAAATATTATTTCTTGTTTTGAATTTCGTGCAAAAATCGGATCCTAGTAAAGCGATATAATTTGGACCACTTGCTTATAGTCGACCATCGTCATGTGGCCAAATCAATGGAAGCCACATATTTTTTTTTTTTTTTTTTTTTTTTTTTTGGTTGTTTTTCCAAATCAAAGTCTTGGATGTGAAAATATCCTGACAAGATAAAAAAATGCCAAATGCTAGTATTGAAATATGCAGTGTACATATGGGACTTCAACTTTCACCTATATTTAAAACGCGACTTGTTATTACATTCTAATTAAACAGCATTTTTTGTTTTTCCTCACTAAAATATTTAAGGATATTTGATGAAGTTAAGCATGTATATATTTTATTTAAGGATATTTGATGAAGTTAAGCATGTATATATTTATATGGGAATTTTTGTCCCTCGACTGGTGGCCTTGTAGATAAACGGGGCTCGTGGTACTAATCGTCAACACAATTATTAAAAACATCTTTATTTTTTAACTGGTCCAAACATTATGACTCGAAAAATTAGAGATTTAGTCCTTTAACTCTAACTGACACCTTAAGAGTAGTTGTGAACACTGAAGTGTATCGTGAGTTTGTAAAGGTGTGGGAGTTTTAATAAGACTAAAATTCATATGTGAGACGATCTAAGATTCTCCCCGTCATGAGAAAAATATTTAGTGATGCTTTTATGTATAAGTGATTTCTTGAGATGCATTTTAGCCAGCAGATGCCAGATGGTGAAGAAAAACATTAAATATTAAGTATTACTTAACCAAACTCTCAACCAATAATAATAATAATAAAGGATAAAAAATGTGAACCTTATCCCGAATATGAGGTGAGAACTGATAACATCTTCCGCAATTTGTTCTTATTGTATAGTTGTCTTTACATTTGTTTCGCTTTTTTTCTAGAAAAGATTATAAAGAATTTTTTTTTCCCGAAACGATAGAGAGCTTTATGTATTAAACCACACAAATGTGCATAAGTATAATTGGGTAGCTGTTGTTAAACCAGGATGAATATTATACGAAATGGGTGGAGTAACGGAAAATATAGCTAGAAGGGCTATTTTAATAGCAGCATCCAAAATACCTATCCGAACTCAATTTATTTTTTTGGGATAAAGTAAAGAGAAAATTCTAGAATCGGCAGAAAGAAATCTTGGGGTGAAACAAAATTGCGAGTTTATTTTTTTGATTTTAGATAAACAATATTTCTTTTATTTTCGTCATCCTTTGCATTGAAAGAATAGCCTACAAAATTAATATGATTCAACCGCAAACCCATTTAAACGTAGCAGATATCAGCGGGGCTCGAGAATTGATGTGTATTCGAATTATAGGAGCTAGTAATCGTCGATATGCTCATATTGGTGACGTTANGAAATTTTTTTTGGGGGGAACTAGAGCTGTAAATCAAACAAAACTATCTGCGAACACAACTCGGTCTGACTAATAAAAACTCGAGCTCAGCTTGTTCTTATACTTAAATAAACTAATTTTTTAGACACTAAATTGACTTTGTGTATTAATTGAGTCGGGTCTTACTTGTTTATTAAATGAGTCAAGCCGAGCTGACTCATTTATTAATCAAACACGAGTTTGAGCATGAGATATTTTAGATTGACTCGACTTAAATAACACCTTTAGAAATGATATATAATTTTTATCACACACACACATACATACAATTTCATTTTATATTAAATAGATAAAATAAATAATAAAAATGTTGTACAAAATATATAACTTATGGACTTTGGTATTCTAAAATTGTGTTTGATATTATTTCACTTCACGAGATTCATTAACAATTTAATCAGTGTTAGTAGTTTTTGCGATTACTTTTCGATCCCATAAATTTGCATATCTTGAATACTCTGTGGTTTCAATTTTTTTATTAAGATGTCACATATCTCATACATTCAATTTTATTAAATCATAAATTACAAAGAAGAAACATCAAATATTATAGATGGAGAGTGAAAATTTACTAACAAAAATATAATGTACTTAGAAATAATTAATAGATAGAGCAATACAATAATTAGTAATAATTATGAAATGTCGGTATAAATAGAATATACTTATAAATATATATTTATGTGGTAAATGATAAAAATTGGTAATATACTTACAATATGTATATATATAGATAGTAAATAATTAAAAGTTTGGGGGGTGGGGGGGACCCCCCCTCCCCTTAATATAAAACGTGGATCCGCCATTGCTGTGATCAAAGAAGCAGTACCAAAGATGTCCCTAGAAAAATCAGAAGTAATCACAGCTATATTTGTTCGTACCTGTTAAAAACTTAAACGTAACAGCGGTATGATAATACGATATGATGACAATGTAGCAGTTGTGATTGATCAAGAAGGAAATCCAAAAGAATTCGAATTTTTGGTGCAATCCCACATGAATTGAGAGAATTCGATTTGACGAAAATAGTTTCATTAGCCCTCGAGATATTATAAAATATATCTTTGAGTGAAATAAATCGATTAAGAACTAAATTAATTCGTATATTGTGTCTTATGCATATATCTTGAAAACTTCATATTCATAAACCAATAAAAACAAAAAANATTCATAAACCAATAAAAAAAAAAAGGAAAAACATGTTGATTATATCCAATTTTGGGACACCAATAATTTTCGTTTATCATGGGTAGAGACACTACTAAAAATTACAAAGCTCCCAAAAGGAGAATAAAGATGATCCTAAAAGGTAATACCCGCTTTCACTCGGGCATAACAGAGGCCAGAAACCCAAACTTAAAACACAAGACTAAACCAAATAAACTAAACAAACAGATACACCTAACCTAAAACAGTATAAATAGAACAAATGCAAAACCAAAAACAGAACCCTTGCCACAGCAGATAACCAATCCCAGCACAATGCACCTGCAGAGTCACAGACATTTATCCACATAGATTGAACCACAGTCCAGGACTCTCCTTCCGAAACTGCCGAAACGCCTAGCTGAAGTCGAAACCCAAGACCCCGGAAAACTCCAAGAATTGAAGTCGACCCACAGCCGGAGGAGCATCGACCATCCCCCTCACCCACCAGCTTCTCGAAACCCGACCAAAACCACTGACCTAGATCTGGGCATGCTGGACATCCCACACCACCACACCAGCGGATAAGGGACATAGGGGGGTCGAATCGAACCACCTCAGGCCCGGACGACTTGACTCAGATGAGCCTAGCAACCAGGGTCGCACCCATCCCCGACCACGCACCACCTCGCGACAACCCACTGCGACGCACAATAGCCGAGCTCACTACCGGCGACCGAGCAAAGATGAAGTCAACCAACGACTAACCACCATCAATGCGATTTGAAGGACCAGCGGTCGAGACCACCACTGGCGAACGAGAGATGACGAGTCCGACTGACAGCATTGGAGATCCACCATCGGCGCAGAAGCTCGGATGAGCGTGAAATTGGGTCGAGGATACACAGCTAAGAACCATCCGCCGACGAAGGGACCGACCAACCACCGGGGAAGGCACGATTCAGGTAGTCAGAGGGCTCGAAAGAATGGATAGGAATGAGGGTTCGCGAGAGAAAAGGGGATCTATAACAATTTAAAGATTGGAAACATTCATTTGTATTTTTTGAGTCTTCGAGATTTCAAAATTGTTGATGTATTTAATTTTTATTGTTGTTAAAGTGATGATGTATATTTAAGAAAAAAAAACTTAAAAAAGTTTAGAGTTATTTATTTGAAATATTGTGTGATCTTAACGTCATAAGACATCTTTTTTTCTTAATAAAAATAAAAAAGAATTGCATCATTCGTCCACTAATTATACCTTAGTTGCACTTGTATCTTTTTTTCTGTCAGATTTGTATTTGGTACACTATCAATTTTTTAGCAATTTTCATCCAAATAGAGGTTTTGGTGCCGGAAAAGCTGACGCGCCATAGTCGTACTCTATTTACTAATTTTCGGTGTGATGTGGCACATGACCTTCCCTCTTATTTCGACACATGATTTAACATAATAAATAAAAAATAAAAATTGCAATTAAACAAATAAAAAACAAAACACAAAAAAATGTGCAAATGTCATTGCGTCGGCCAAGTACACGCTCCTGTAATTAGTCGTAAGCTCCTCCTGGTATTGCTTCCTTGACGCTTGAACTTTGGCAGTTCGACTGTCTTTCGTAGAATCCCGAAATGTTTTCGCTTCTTTCCCTTTTGTGTCGGAGCTGTTCGGCAGCTCAAAGGCCAGGATCGACATGGACTCCTCCACATTAATGTAATGCTGGGCTCGGACAAAAACTCTTGGTACGTTAGCAGTTTGCTCTGAAACAACGACCACTTGAACATTGAGTTCGGTTTCAAACCTGAGAAAGCTGACACCAACAACGTCTCCTAGTGACACGGCTCCATGTTTTGCACACGATCGTTGAATCGAGCAATATGATCTTTCGAACTCTCCTCGGCCCCTTGCACTATGTTCGTGATCGACTTCTTAGGGATCATGCAAATTTGGGAGCCGATGAAGGGAGATCGGAAAGCCGACCTGATAAGTTGTAGGAGAATTATCTTTGCATATGTGACCAATAGTTGAACCGTTTCTGTAATCTTTTCCTTTGATTAGATACTTTTTCTATTCTGAATCACTCATTTGTTTTCTCCTTTCTTTTGATTGGATATTTTCTCTATTTTGAATCACTCATTTGTTTTCGTCTCTAGTTAGATATTATTTTATTTTAGTTTTCGTAGTTAGATAAAATAATCATAACCCCCATCGTTTTTATTTTTTATTTCTTTCATAAATAGCTGCATCGATACTCTATCTAGCCAATCTTTATGGATACGATCCTGCTTACCACTACTCAGTTATTTTAGAAGCAAGAATTTATTATTGTTGGATTCGACACCCACCACGACCTCAGTTCTTGCCATCTCCAAATAGAATGATGGGGAAGTGAGTGTTACCACTTTTTTGTTTTGGGACCCAGTGTAAGGGAAAACATTCGACATCTAAGTGCATCCCTATTCCAATGCAAGTCCACCCACGAGATATAATGACTAAGGTGAGCGTCAAGGTCCGAGCTGCTATCATACAGTCGGATCTAGGGGATCTTCACTTTCTCGGGAAGAGGATCCTGCAAAATTTTTGGCGCTAGAGGCAAAGCCGCAGTGACCACCGAGCTATTCACGCCCGATGGTGGCGGTGAGGTCTTTCTTCAGACCACTTCTCGAGCTCGACTATTTTCTTTTCAAGGCAGAAACTTCGGCAGTATCGTATCTCGTGCATCTGCTCTTTCGGAGCTTCTCTCTCATGTCAGGTTTGGCCTTCGGCCTTTCCAACCATTGGAATACCAACGAAGAGGTGGACTTAGTGCTCCATGTGGGTTTGGACTGGCTCTCCCCCGTTTTCTCAGTTCGTACCCGCTCAGAGGTCATGTTTTTGGTAGTCCTTTGGCGGCTTTGGGACCGCGAAGTCTTGTACGACTGGACTGACTCATGGCCCTTGTGTTAGATTGGAATCAAGTTTTTCTTTTGCTGATGTTTTCGGGGCAGCCGATGGTGAGGTTTGTATTTGTGTCAAGAGGCTCGAAAAACCCTTCACAAAATCTGGGTTTTGGAAAAGTGAGGTGAAGTCAGTGCTAGGGCCGCTTCATGGTTTCTCTTGGCCCCAAGACATTCCAAATCTTCTTGGGATGAAGAAGACGTCTTTCTCATAATTTTTGTGGTGTAAATGCGGGTTGAGGTTACTCCAATATAAGTAATGGAACCCTCTTTTTAGCGATAATCTATTGACGTACGAAATTTGAGTCAACGGGCTAGGGAAATTTTCCCAAGTAAAAATTGTAATAATACTAAAAAGAGGTCGGATGACCGTATTTTTATATAACAATACAACTCATATAATTTGTACAACAGAGTTATTCTTAGAAAGAGAATATCCCATTCTCTCTTTCGTACAATAAATAAGGGGTATTTAAGTGTAAAACCTACGGTCACTGTTCACAATGTCAGTACATCAACATTTAGGGGGGTGTATTGGGGGTGTATTCAATTAGGATTTTAAGGACTTTTTAATATTTCAGAAATCCAGGTGTATTCAATTTAGATTTGTTAAGACTTTTAAAAGTTTTTGGGTATTTAATTGGGATTTTAAAAAAGTCTTACAAAATCATGAGGTATTTAATTTATTTGACACTAAGATTTGTTAAGACTTTTTAAGATTTGGTGAAATTTCTTAACAGAAAACCTTATAAGAAATCTCATTTCAAATCTTACCTTCAGACTTAAGATTTCATAAAATTCTTCCAAAATTTGAAAGTTTTAAAAAGTCTCAACAAGAGCCTAACCGGGCATACTTGACAAAAGTATTGTAATGTTATGTTTTGTTTGCTAAAATTTAAAAATTCAATTAAAATTGCAATGTGTAAGGTGTTGATATCAACTACAATTAGAGCTAATAAAAAAGTTGGTTTCTTGTACTCCTTCCTATTTTTATTATTTGTCATTCTAATTTAATTAATCATTTGTTAAATAAATGTCGTTTTGACTATTTTGTACATATTTTTCCATTATTACCCTCATCTAACTAATAAATAAATTACGTCTTTTCATATTAACTCTTATCTTTTATCAAAACATTAACTCTTCATCTTTTCTCAAAACATCAATCTCTATATTATTGGTAAAAAAAATATTCTTAATTATTGTACAACTTAAACGACATTTATTAAAAATAGAATGGAGTATTAAATAAGGTCGGGGCCCTGAAACAGAAGAATCTACGTTGGGTATGGGCACGAGCACCCACAAAAAGCACCTAGAGAAAAATGAGTCCATTTACTCATCTCATCAAAACCAATGATAATAAGTCAAAAACAGTAGTAACCATTTTCAACTATTCCTCACTCACTAATAACTCACTCACTTGAGATTCAATTATTCATTCTCCTCATTTTCTCTATCATTTTTCCCTCAAATGGCCTCCAATTCACCTCTCCTCCTTCTTCCTCTGCCTTTTCTGCTCTCAGGTAATCTATAAAATGTACAATTAATTAATTATATTTCAATTTGTGCCTTCAATTTTACTGGCTTACATGTTTGAATCAATTTCTTGGTTCCAATCATTAATTGACAGCCGCATTGTACTTCCCGGCGGCGTCCGGCCGCGGCTTCTGCATCAACTACGGCCGCATCGCCGACAACCTCCCCCCGCCGGAGCAGGTCGCCGGCCTCGTCAAGTCCATCCACGCCGCCCGCATCCGCCTCTACGACGCCGACCCCCGCGTCCTCCGCGCCTTCGCTGGCACCGGCGTCGAGGTCACCGTCGGCCTCGGCAACGAGCACCTCGCCTCCATGCGGGACCCCTCCGCCGCCCTCGCCTGGGTCCGCTCAAACGTCTCCTGCTACCTCCCCGCCACCAAAATCACCTCCATCAACGTCGGCAACGAGGTCCTCACCGCCAACGGCACCGCCGCCCCTGCCGCCTCCCCCGACGACCTCCTCGCCGCCGTGGAGAACATCCACACCGCCCTCACTACCCTAGGCCTCGACCGGCGCGTGTCCGTCACGACAGCGCACAATTTGGGGATCCTCGACGCCTCCTACCCGCCGTCGTCCGGGAAATTCCGAGACGATCTGGAGCCGGTCCTCCGCCGCCTCCTCGACTTCCACTGCACCTCCGGCTCGCCATTCATGATAAACGCGTACCCTTACTTCGCGTACAGGGACAATCCGGGACACGTGTCCCTGAAGTTCGCGCTCTTCGAGGGGGACGGCATCGTGGACCCCATAACGGACTTGAAATACGAAAACATGTTCGAGGCCCAAATCGACGCGGCCCACGCCGCGATGGAGAAGCTAGGGTACAGGAATGTGTGCCTGCAGGTGTCGGAGACGGGCTGGCCGTCGAGGGGAGACGGCGGCGAGGCGGGGGCGACACCGGAGAACGCGAAGGCGTACAATAAAAACCTGCTTCGGCGGATTAATCAGAATGGGGGGACGCCGATGAGGCCCGATATGGATCTGAATGTTTATTTCTTCGCGCTGTTCAACGAGAATCAGAAGCCCGGACCCGCGTCGGAGAAGAATTTCGGGCTGTTCAACCCGGATATGACGCCGGTGTACGATCTAGGGTTCAATTCGAAAGGATCCGGCGGAACGACGCCGTCTGGGTCGCCGGTGGTGGTAATGTCTCCCCCGGACGGTGGGTACATGGTTGACGGCGCGGTGAGTTTTTTCTTTTATTCCCAACNCTAAATACTGCCTCTTTTGCTGATTTTTAGCTCTGCTTTAATGGCGCTTTATTTTATTTTTCATATGATAACACATAGAATTTTTTATTTTTTTTCATTCATTTTGGCCAAATTAAGGGACAGCCGTTCAGGTAAACGGCCGTCGGAAAATTGCCTAACCCTAGTCTAGGATTAGTATCGATAATTTGATACAGAATATCATAAGACTCCCAATTTGTGTAATTGTGTTAGGCTGTCTAACCATTAGGCACCCACAAAACTCCGAATTCGTGTAATATTCTTCAGACAAAAAAAAGGTGGAGATTTAATTTCAAATTTTCAAGTGGTGGCCGGAAAATTGATAAGAAAAGCTATAATTGACGAAATGATGAAAGATGAATCATACAAAATACCAGTTGGCTGGCGTGCCTGTTCTGTGTTGTGAGTATGGGCCAATTTAGAAATATTTAATTTATGATTGAGCCACCACATTTTAGAGTTCTACAATTTTTGGTCCCAACTGTCCCATGTGATACATGTCTGGTTCATAATTCTCGGTAGTTATGGTAGATTCATACTATTCGAATAAAAATGCATATCAACACTATCAAATGTCATATTTTTATGTTAGTTTTTTAAACTATGAACATTTATAAGTTAATAAGTATGTTGGGTTAATGAATTACTTTCCGGTAAGTATGTTGTGCGTTGGATTGGATTATTAAGTGCGTGATTGGATATGGATTTAGCTAGTTTTTATACTGTCATTTTTACATTAATTATTTTTTTAACTCAACTTTAACTCAATCTACTATTCTTAATATTATCAGTATAATTAAATATTATCATTCAATCATCCTTACACATAATTTTAACTCACATAATATTATTCAACTTTAACTCACATAATTTTATCTACTCATCAATTACAATCACCTTTCTCATATTGTTAAATCATATCGACTTTAATTATTTTATTTTTAATATTATTTCATGCAAACTCAAAACCTCACACAAATTTAACCCAACCACTTTTTTAATATTAACTTGGTTAACCAAAAAGACCAATCAAAACTCAATCAAATCTATATCTTTTCAGTCCCTGTAGAACAAGAATTTTTCTCATCAAAAGCTAGTGAAAAGAAAGATTTGTGGTCTCTAATCAGTCTTTTTAGATTTTAGCTTGGAGAATAAAAGAAGTCTTTCTAACAACAATAATTACACTCCATATTAATAATTACAACATTTTTGTAGTGTCCATCATAGTAATTTTTGTTGGAGCTTATTTGTTGTTTTCTTTCAAGGAAGTTGAATAATTACCCCCAAATTTAGATTCTTGGACAAAGGAAAAGGAAATGTGGACCACAAGTTCACTAGATTGCTTTTAAGATGATGCCTTCTTCATATTCAATGGTTATCTGTAATTTTGTCTGGTGATGAATATTGAGTTGGTACAATATAAATAGGCCTCCATCCTAGCCTAGGTCTATTCTAAGATACATCTACCTATTAGATTATTCTACTTTTTCACAAAAAAAATGCATAGTTTCAAACAACGAATCAACCAGCCTAACTGTTAGACCGCCTCACAGATAATTTGTGAAAATCAAATTTGCAAAACCCGTTGATCTTAAATTTATATGGTGTGTCTCAATTACAGGAGGGACATAGACTCACTAGAGAAGGTGCATTGTTGTCTGTTTCGTGCTTGGTGGTTTCGTTAATTTTCTTACGCTACAATTCTGGTTTCTTTTGAAACGATAATTGAAGATGGAACCATTGAGTTCAGATGATGGAGTTCGAAAAGAGAGGAATAATAGAGATTCGTCAAAAGTTTCTATTCCTTTTGCATATAAGCAAGCAAATAAGAAAGAAACAAGTTCTTGGTTTCTTTTCAAATCACCTTGCCTTCTTTGATAGCTTTGGAGCACTAAAAGTTGCAAGGACAAATAGAAATTGGCCGTCTCTATTCTATTGAGGCTGTGGGTCAAGTGGGCCGCGATATTCTTTTCTCTTTTTAGCTGGCAATTATGCCTTGCTCTTTTCTTTCCCCAGTGTACTTTTTAGCCATTGGTATGAAAATATTTAATTTTTCTTTTAATTTGAGGGTTAGCCATTCTTATTGTTGTAATTTGTTAATGGTATTGAAACCAGACTTGAAGAGTTTTTTCATATTATTATTATTATTTGAAAATAGTGTATTTTTGAGTTATGAAATAATGGTGAAGATAATTAGAAAGGA
>BKCP01006737.1:89698-103307 GCA_008636005.1 Striga asiatica | reverse complement strand
CACATTATACATGCATGCTGTTATATCATATTTATTATACATTTAAAAAGATTATATTATTCAAATTATAAGCATCTAACAACATAGAAAATGATGATGAACTATAGATCTAAAATCAGAAAAACGAAATTGACTTTGAAAAGAAAAAAGCTGAATAAAAATAAGGAGACTGGGCTAGCATTATTCAATTTGACTATAGTATTTTTCTTTTTACAAATTATAACTCACCAGAAGGGAATGGCTATGCGTAAGACCGGTTAAAAAGGTGAAAATAAACCTAAAATGTTTGATTTGAATTAAGTGTTAGATGAAGTGTGAGGTGCGGCAGTACAATTAATAAGTACAAAATTAGTGATCACTAGGCTATGTTTGGTAAACAAATAAGCTAACTTATAGCTTATTTGATTGGCTTATAAGCTCCCTATTTTTAAATAAGCTCTGTTTGGTAGGACGATCTTTTTTAAAAAACTCGAGCTTATTTGATAAGTTATTTGGTAGGATGATCTTTTTTAAAAAACTCGAGCTTATTTGATAAGCTTCTTTGGGTAGCTTTTCAAATAAGCTCATTGAAATTTTTATTCCAGCTAGCTTATCACCTAATTTTACCAAACATTTTTATCATATAAGCTAGCTTTTCAGCTATAAGTCATAAGCTATAAGCTCAAAAATTACTGATAAACTATAAGCTAGCTTATCAGCTAGTTTTACCAAACATAACCTACGTAGAACCGTAAAAGTCAAAATGCAATAAAAATAAATAAAAACCAACAAACATAAATCGATTGATATTCAAAGCTATTCAAATTTCCAAGTAATCATTCATTGTTCAGAGACTATATTCAAACATAAATCTCCCTGTAAATTGTAATATTACCTCATATTTATGCTGACATCACACATACATTCAACTTCTAATTCCCTATTCTATATTAGTGTTCCAATTCAAATTTTAGTTCATTGAAGCGTGTGTGTATATAATAGCGACATCATTATGAATACATGTCATTCATGCAGTTGAATGAATGAAACATGAATAGACATACAATTTTCCAATCTGAAACCGGACCTCATTTCACAATAGCTTATTTGTAATCCAATAATTTCCTACCAATAAAAAGATAAATAAATAGATAGATAAAAATCAAACATTAGCATGTTTTTCCCGATATATACATAAAATTTTCTAATCCAATATCCTCCAATTCGACGGTGTCATTTTCATAAAAAAACTTCACGGTCATTGCATTTGTTCTATCTTTCTAATCCATTAGAAGTCGTTACAAGCCATGCTATGTGTCCTAGCTGATAAGAGATCACGCTACTGTCAAAAAACCAGTTATGGTAGATTTTTCACCCTACGGTAGAACAACACATAAGCTGCCGATGTCTTTATTTCAGACTCGTTTATGGGCGAAACGTATGCATCATTAAAGTCATACCATCTGTCCTCATCTATTAACTGCAGAAAAATAGGAATTAAATTTGGCTGTGTTCATTCGAAAACAAGAAAAAAATACTACTGGCAGGCAGCAAAATTAAGCAGAGACGCGCATACGAATTTTCAGGTTAAGGAAACAAAAAAATAAATAAATAAATATTACTAGGTAATTGTTTATACTCATATGTTGTCTATAAATACACTAATATACGAAAATTGTATGTAGCTAGCTTATTAGCCCATTTATAGGAAAACGATAATGCATCATGTATAATTTGTTACCAACTTTAATCCAGTTGCATAATAACGAACATTAATTTTGCTTATGATTTCTATATCGAGCGTTAGAAAACTGTTTAAATACGAACATTCATATAGATAAATGTAAAACTGAATGCAGCTCAAAAAGATTACCTTGCAATATGCCGTATAGTGTCCCCCACCAAGGCCCCCATAATGATTGCTGATGGCATAAAGCTCATAGACATGCGAGCCACTTGTCATGCCATCACCACTCTTCACATATCTGCTCAAATCAAGGTTTTGAATCGGAAAGTTGACAAACTTGTCGAGTTTGTTCGTCAGCCATCGGCTATGAGAGAATCTTTTCAGGTGAAAGACAAGTATATCCGGCAGCCTCCATAAATCCAACTTTTTACTTGCTTGTCTATGTTCCTTGCACCGAGGACAATACCTTCATGCATTGATTATTCAATAACACAAGAAAACGTAAGAAAGGAAAAAAATCCAAATTGCAGTGTTTGTTTACAAAATATTTCACTCACATTCAATTCATACTCAGAATTTAACTTCAACTTTAACTCAGCCCCACTATCCTTATATTATTCATATAATTAAATAATACAAACCAATCAATCTTACACATCACATCAACTTTAATTCATTATTCATCCACTAACATAATTTTAACTAACTATCACTTCACATCATGTATATCCTACTTTTCCATCAAATCAACTTTAATTATTTTATTTTAAATATTATTTAAACATAAACTCAAAATCTTACTACCAACTAACTATACCACTTTTTTCAAAATTAACCTAAGTTAACCAAAAAAATTCATTTTGAGCGGATTAATTAGTAAACAAGCATGCTCTTTAGAGATGTCCACATAAAACTCAAAATATTTAAAAACGTGTATGACCGTACCACATATCATCAGGACTAAGGGGCTCCTCCTTTAGAAACGCATCCAAGCACGAAAATAGAGAGACGGTCTCCTGCTTCATTTTCTTTGCTTTGTGCACCTCAGGTAGATCCTTTAGGTAGCTGGCATCATAGAGCTCGTGTTCCTTTTCAGTCCAGTCAAGCAAAACTTTGACTATACGACCTGGCTTTATGGGTGAGTTCTTCACTATAGGCCAGCAGCCATAACCCATATCATTAGTAATGCAAAGCTGGAAAGATGATTCTCGGTTTGAAATGCCCTTTGGCTCCATTTCCTCTCTCGATTGGAGGAATTCATGTTCCGGCTCAGTGCCTGAAATCTCCATTTGATCTCCCATTGCATGATTATCATCATCACAGCCATTTTCTCCATTGCAGTGGATTGTTGTTGAAGTAAGAAATGATTTCCTTCTTAGAGGGGAGAGCACTCGGTCTACGGCAATATCAATATCAGCTCCAGATTGTGGGGGGTCCTCCAAGTAAGTAACTAATGGTGTTAGAAACATCTTCCGTTCACTAATTAAAAAAAAAAAAAAAAAGTTGGTATTATCACGTTCAGCAAGCCAAGTAATAGGTGGAAATTGAATCAGAAAATATCATTGTTAGCATAACATTAGGCCATGGGATAATAGTACAAGAAATTATCACTATTTTCTTGATCTGTATGTAATCATGCAACACCAACTGGAAATACGGTGAATTCTTTTACGGTTTTACCTAGTTTATATAACTATTTTTTAAGTCTTCAAGAACTACAACATTAATGTCTAGATATATAGCATGGCACTAAATCAATTCAACTAATCAGACTTATTGCTACAGACCTATACGTACACAACCACTCACTTTCTTTCAAAATGCTTACCAGGGAAGAAATAGAAAGTTAATCACAATTACGCAATCAATGCAAAATGCATGCTTGTCACAAAGCATTGTATGATCTAGACAATAATGTAAAAACTTAAACTATTACATGATTTAAATTTTAGTCTAGAACATGAATAAGCATAAAGAGAAGCAGCCCACACAACATAACATCATAATGACTAAAACTATGTACATAAAAATAAGACAAAAAAAGCTCGCCAACCAAAAAGCAAATAACTCACATTTCCTGGTACCGGTGGCATATCTCTATTCTTGTTAGATCCGTGTCTTTTTTGAAAAGCCTATATGCAACAATATGTTCCTCGTCCTGAACTTTAGCCAAAGCTTCCGATGGATTTTCCAGGTACCGATATATTCGGTGTCTATAGACCTACCGATAAATGACCCAAGTCTCAAGGTAACTGGGATAAAATATATAATGAAAAACCGTGACATACAGAAATAATACATAATAAACACAAATAATAGTGACCTCAGCAAGAAGCAAGTATTCATCACTGCCTAAACTGCAAGCAATGCCCAAAGCCTTGATAAGATCTTTGCAGCATCCTTCCTTGAGAACTGTAACAGTGACAGGCATAGGAAGGCCACTTCCATCACCATAGAAAACCGTTATTGTCATTGACCGAGTAGCACTTGAAGGAAGAGGCAAGGAGAGATACATGAAGGGATCAAAAGTTATTGAAATCTTGTTGCAAACAGGGCAAATCAGCGTCGATTTGTATTGTCCCTGATAAAAATTAACACCCATTAGACAGGTATCACAAAAAGATAGATAAAAAGAGAATCAAATAAAAGCAAATGTATCAACATTAAAATTCAAGAAATAACATATATTACAACAGTGGTAGATGGAAACTCAGTTTCCGAAAACTTCCAACTAATGGAGAGCAATTTGATAAACAGAAACCATCTACATGGGCTTTATTCAAGTTCCCAACGAATTATAAGAGACTTGCAATGACTTCCCAGAAGAGCAGCAATTGAACAAATAGCTTCAGTTAGTAAAGTATTAGAAAGAAAAAAAAAAAGAATGTAAGTCATCAATCCCATTAGTAAAGTATTAGAGAGAAAACAAAGAGAGAGAGAGAGAGATGTAAGTCATCAATCCCAATTAAAAAATCTACCAATTAATACTAACAGAAAATGTATAATATAATTAATATTTCAGGCAGAAACAATTATTATATTCATCCACACACACACACACACACACACAAGCACTAATAAATTAACATGTCAGGACTTAACAAATCTTCAACTAAAACAAATACCGGTTTTCTATATAATACCTTTGAAAAACTCATCCAAGCACAAATATTTTACTGAAACTTTGAGATGGAACTATCTTCCATTATGCGTAAAACACAAACAAGACAGCGCAAGTAACCTGACAAGTATCGACAATTATCGAATCATTTCTGGCTTTGTGATATCTCCAAAACTCGTCTGCAACTTCTTCATTGGGTTGACCGTCAAAATCTTTTGTTTCTATATACGGTTTCTGTTTCACACGATTCAGATCTTCATGAAGCCCATCAAGCAAAAACGCAAGGAGTTCCTGAAAACAAGGTGCAAATCATTCTTCTAAACAGTATAACCATTATTTGTTGACTTTTTATTATAGGAACCAAGCTCATCGGCAGCAAAAATTGGAGAAGATACTCTAAGAATAGAATGTATCCATAAAGTTATGCTCTCAACCACTGCACAATACAGTTTCTTCTGCTATACATGTGATATCATCACAAAAGGCACATAAAACTATATTACTTCAGATGGCCACAATACAGTTTCTTCTGCTATACATGTGATATCATCACAAAAGGCACATAAAACTATATTACTTCAGATGGCCAAAAAGACAGTAATTCATTAAACATTTGGGGAAAGGAACCAGAAAACACTGGACTTAAGAAACGTAATGTATATAATCTATATGTTTTGTGATTTGATCTTACAGATACCGCATTTAATTCTATTCAGACAGGAACCAACCTGAGAATCATGCTGGCTATACCCACTAAACTGCGGAGCAAATCGAGCAAGCTTCCCCTTAAACACACGAGGGTCAACTGGTGCTCCACCAGAAGACCAGAGTTTCCGCAACAGATATCCAAAGGCAAGAGCAAGTTCCCCCTAATAATAATAATAATAATAATAATAATAATAATAATATCTTCCATAATGAAATCTTGCACAACTGGTAGAACAGAGAACCTACATGCATTCCCAAAGGGTTCTGTTCGTTGATCTCATCAGAGTAATCTTGCAAGAAGTAATCAGCCAGGTTTGGTGTATGAACTAAACACTGAAGAGCACTATTCATGAAGCAAGTGTTCCCCAAATTTGGCAATCCTGCCAAACCTCCCCTAACTCCCCTCGTTACAGGCTTTAAATCATCATATCCAATTTCCATATCTCCGTAAGTGGAAGTAGATGTACTTGTTTGGTATAAGCTGGAGCTACAAGCGGTTGAATTACCATTAGACATAGTATGGCCACCAGCAATCGAAAAAGGTAATCTTATAGATTCCACTGGAACCAAAGCTAAGCCATTGCCGGTTGAATCCATGCCAAGATCATCGGTTGAATTACCATTAGACATAGTAGGGCCACCAGCAATCGAAAAAGGTAATCTTATAGGTTCCACTGGAACCAAAGCTAAACCATTGCCGGTTGAATCCATGCCAAGATCATTGTTTGAATTACCACTAGACATAGTAGGGCCACCAGCAATCGAAAAAGGAAATCTTATAGGTTCCACTGGAACCAAAGCTAAGCCATTGCCGGTTGAATCCATGAAAAGATCATCTGCGGGCACCTCAAGAAGAATCTATAAAAACAAGAAGTAGTATTCAGATCTCAAGGCAACATGCTATCCACATACAGAAATTAATAGTCGCAACAAATGAACGACAATGTGAAGTGACATCTGATCATGTTGCCTTGAGAATTATTTAAAGCACAAATTACGTACACAAACATTACCATGTTGTTTTAACCATCACATAAGGATAATCTGCAGGCTTTATCAAGATTTTTTTTTTTTTTTTGGTCGTTAAAGAAATTAGAGAAGTAATCCAAACAACTTTAATGAAATGAACAGAAAGTGGACTGGGACACAATCTCAAGAATTTTCATAGATCACGAGAGGGAATATCTCATTAAAACTTAAGAGGATAGAGTCTTATTTTGGTCCCTTAATTGAGTCAATTATTTGGGAAAATACAAATATGGGTGATCAGCTTATTGTAATGCACTCTCCATCAACAATATTCTGCTAAATTTTGTAACTTCAAGATCCAAATACTGCCCAGAAGATAATTAGCAAATTTACATTTATAAATTTAGATATAATTGAGGTGTCTTGTCAGAAATGAATTAAAAAGTTAAATACAATTAAATAATTCACAGTGAACAATACAGCAGCAGAATAATTTCCCAAAGCAGACATTAGTTAGAGAACCCTAAAAAATAACAGGATTATTAAAGACAAAAGTATCTCTCCCAACAACACCAAGCAGATCAACCTACATTTTGATCCATCACCAAATTAGACTCCTGCAGAGTTTGGCTAGACGACATTAATATAGTTCGCTTCTCCTTATTAAAGTAGTCCCAGATGCATGCCTGCATAATTTGGAAAGAGATGATAAATACAACAATAAACTTCTCAACATGATCCCTAGACAGGTAATAATGATATAATCTGTCCATTACCACACCTTTTCGGTTTGCAAGCCTTTAAGCTGACAAACTTTCACATAGAGGTCGTGTATGGAAGCCTGAAACACAAAATCAGATAGTGTGTCTCTGTGTTTAGATATATAATACAAGCCGATACTTCACCTAGAACCAAACAAGGAGAATTAGACAAATAGTGCACGATTGTTTTAGTCCACATACCAGGTTGATATGTATGTATGGTTTGCATAGACATGAATGTGAAATTAGCGTGAATAAAGAAAACTTATTGCACTTCACAAACTCTAGTCTCAACAGTGAAAAAGTATCACAATGCATGCATAGTTAATAATAATATGTAGATTTAACAAAAGCAAGAATACAAAAGAACTCCAGCCTCAACATGAAGCATGACGAGTTATAATATAAAATTAATAAATGTAATATGCACAACTACAAAAATATATAATATAGCATATAAAGGGAAAACACGCAATACATATACAAATAACATAGGATGGAAAAGGCATAGCAAACATCATATCTTCATTCGATATCATCCAAACAAAAGGAACTAATAACAAACAAATCAAGTAATTATACCTTTCTACTAAGTCTTATAATTACTTCACTCAGATCTCTAGAGTCAGTTAGCTGGAGAGAAAGGGGGAAGACCTCCACAACAAATTGTTTCTGTTGATCCCCAACAGATATCATCTTCCGTGGCAATGCTGGACCTCCTTTATACCTGAGGACCAGGTAATACAAAGTTCAAAAACGTAATAAGTGAATCAGTGATAAGGACCAGAGTTGTTGGGTATGTAAATACCCAACAACCTCAGTTATTTAAAGGACCAGAGTGCCGATTTTTTATGTTGCACAAGCAAGCAAAAGTGGTATCAAGTAATCGCCCAAGCAAACGATGAAAGAGTCAACAGAAACTTGTTCATGGCCCCAACAATAACATGCAGTATCACCACTGAAATATTTCGCTTTTGTCTTGATAATGGACAAATGCACTAGACTTAGAATCCACAGTTCATTTAACCATTAAATTATGCTGTCGGTATCGGCATCACAATTTATTTAATATTAACATTTAATTTTAAAAATAGAATAAGACTAAATAAATGNGAAGAGCTTTATGCCATAGAATATTACCATTTCAAAAGCTTCTCCCAAACTTCTTGTGGAACTAAAACATAATCGTGCAATTCCATCAGAGTTCTGAAAAGCTGTGGGGCATCATCATCATAGTCCAATCCACCATCAATTATACCACTGTTGTCAATAACTCCTGGCCTATCTTCCAATATTAGAGATCGAGATATAATAGAATGATCTTCAAATGGATAAGCACCTTCCTTTAGCCCAGTGTACCTCTGCCATTCTCTGTACCACCTAAAAAAGTCGCAAAGCAACATGATCATTTGATGTCTGGATATTGGAAAATATTTTTTTTGCAATGGACTGTTTAAGTCCTAAGTTCAACTTTCAACCATACAGAAACAGGATTGAATTTCCAATATGCAGTACTACGAATCGATCAACAACAATAAATCTAGAGCATATATGCTACTTCATTAAATCTAGAGAGCATATTCTCGATTGTCCAATAACTAGGTTTAATAGTAGCATGTTTCTGTTGAATAAACTATAACGGAAATTTGGAACGTGACTAGAATTTTTGTCAATTTATTAGTTTCGCTTTTATTCTCTTTATTTTGATTTTATTATATTTTGGTTGATTGGTTATAAACTTGACTAGTAAAAAACCAATCAAAACTCAAATTTAACTCAACTTTAATCCAACCCACTATACTCAAATTTTAACAATATAATTAAATAATATTAACCATTCATTCTTACACATCACATCCAATCATTTTTCTCCTACTTTTACATAAAATCAACTTTAATTATTTTATTTTATAATAATATTAGAAACAACTAACCATACAATATTTTTCAAAATTAACTATAGTTAAAAAAAAAAACCAATCAAATCCATATCCAATCACACCCTTAGGATTATATTTAGTTTATTTATTAAATAACCAACCACCCCTTTTATTATTTTTGTTATTTTAATTAATAAGAAATAATCAAAACTAAATTCACACTACTCGTGGGATCGACCTTTGTTTGCCGCTACTACTAGTTATGCTAATAGTTAGTGGAAGTTAGTATGTAAGATATATTTATTCATAATAGTAATATCTTAGCCTGACATAAAGGAAGCACACATGCTCTTGTCCTTCAAAGAATGACTCCAAAATTAACAAAATGAACATAACACCTCTACTTTGATATTTTTAATATTAATTTTAAACATGTTTTGTAGTTTTCTATTCGATTGCAAAGGAATAATGGTCTCAATCCAGTCGATCACCCATTCTCAAAGGCTCACGATTACAAATTTTACAATAGCCACCAAGAAGTTTTANTAAAAAAAAAAAAAAAATAGTAAGCAGCCCATTCAACTCGAGAGCCAGCATATTGCCGTATAACAATCAAGATTGGGGCAGAACATATCCAATTCATTAAAATCTCCTTCATGACAAAATCACAATCAAAACTTCCAAACATATCTATCAGCAACAGAAATTATAATATCCATCTCCTTTCATCAACTTAAACAAAATGGAAACGCCATAACAACAAAGATAATGGAGGAAACAAGGGTTTAACAGCAATTAATAATCAACTACCCAAAAACAACCAAACAAAAAAATCAAGTTTACCTGCTACAAACGACGAAGTACAAGTTCCCCTCCCGCTTATTAGACTCATCTTTGACAGTCAATTCCTGAACAATCCTCCTCTCCTCTTCCGGCATGCAAGGCAGTTCTATCGACCCATTCTCCATCATGTAGCTATACGCCGACGAATCTGGAATCGTCATGACCTGCGCTGCGATAAATCCAAATACCAAGCAAACCCTCAATCATCAAATCGGTCCGAAAAAATGCGGAACCCTAGATTGGATGAAGTTCTGGATTTCGATCGAAAAATATGGGAGAAAATATAGTCGAAAATCGAGGAGAGTTCAGTCGGCAACAACTCTCGAGTGTTCAAATGGCGAATGCTGTCTATATATAAGCGCACTCGAATTCTGTCTATTCAAATTCTGGTTTTTTAATTCGTTATTATTTATTTTTGTAACAACAATAAATATGGCTAGGGGTAAAATTTTGGAAACGTTATAAATTTGAGTTATATTTTAATATTTGTAAAATTCGAGATTTAAAAAAAATACCTGGATTTTTTTAGATATCTCAATGTGTATTATTATAGAATTTCAAAATTTTCATTTATTTATTATTTTTTACTTTTTAGCACTTTTATAATATATACTTTTATAAATTGTAATAATAAACAAAACTACAAAAGAGTCGTATGTCGAACAAAAATACAAATTATAAAGATAAATCAACTGGTGTCAAACTTGCTTTGTGAATTATAAGATTATAAAGAAAAGTCAAAACATTTATATCATAAATTACAAAAAAAAAAATAATTTATTTTGACGTAATTAAAAATTAGTAAATATTATAACTTTCAAATAATATACACAACATTGCATTTAAATAAAGTGTGTATGTTGATAATATGTGTCATAATTTTTTAATTTTACCATCACTTATGAATCGAAATAATATATTGTACTAAGGTTTGAGTGAGTAAAGAGAAGCATTTTTGTAGTTATTATTTATTGATAATATTTTAATATGTTAAATTTTCACGTTCCTTAATTTTAATAGGACTAATAAATCTATAAGTATATAAATACCCATATAAATTATATATGGAAATGGAATTATTATATATCATAATAATAAAATAAAAAATAATTATTCAAACGTATTTTTATACTAATCAATATTACTTTATTTATATCATTTATCATTATTATCCGATGCACTGACCACATACTAATTGAAAACTAAACACAAAGTAATAATAGCAATTATGGCAATTACTAGAAAATAAGAATAAAAGACGTGAGCATAAACGAGCCAAAAATGGAACTCGAACTCAGCTCATTTATCGATATTAATAAACTCATGGTCGGACCATTTATTAATATTAACGAGTCAAGTTCGAGCCTCAACGAGCTGAACTATAAAATCTCGTATTGTTAGCGAATCAAGCTTTAAACAATGGAGTCGAGCTCATGAGCGACTCATTAGCACTTCCCATATAAAATCATATCTAATTTGACCTTATTATATATCTAAAAAGTGAACCCAACAACTACTATACTATATAGTATATAGTCAAGAACCGGAATTCCTCTTCAAATCATAGTATTTCAGTCGAGCTACCACTTTCCTCTCCTTCCAGTCGAACTAATTTCAAATCATAGTATTTCAGTCGAGCTTCTCCGCTATTACCTCCACAAGAAAATCGCCTGCGAATAAATGGACCTCGACATCATCGTGACGTGGACCTCAACAAACTCGAGCGGATATTCAAGGTAATTAATCTATTAACCAATCTTTCGAAACTTTGCACCACAATGATTTTTTATTTTTATTTTTTCCCCTCAAGTTCATGTTGATTTTAAGGGATGATGAAGTTAATATTAGAGCTCTTGGCTGCAGAGAAACTCATCCTCTCTTACCACTCTCTGTTATTTTTTATTTTATTTTTTTCCTCTGTTTCTGTTTTTTACCTCTCAAAAGATCTGCAGCTTCATGTCTCCATACAACAACCGGGCCGAACGAGAATTTGGGCCTCTGGGCCCGAGGCCATGGATTGGGCCGCTCTCAACTGCCTGGAAAGCTAGTCAGCTAAACGAGCTTTCCTGATTCCAAGAAGTTTTGCAGCTTCGGGTCGGAGAACAAATTTTGCGTGTTTTTCGCTATGATGATCATGCTCTATCACTTGTCTGTATAATTAGTTACATATATTTATTTACTTATTTATGCATGCATGTATAAGTCAAGGTAATATGCTGATACAGCCTATTTATAATCCACCTATTTAAACATAAATTATCTGGTACAATCTTGAGAGAAATTCAACATACACCCAGCTTTCAATAAACTAATTGAATCATTTTCTTTCCTAAAACATTCAAATTAGAAGTTTTTACAACCTCTAATTCATTATCAAGCCTCTAAATTTGGTTTCAAATATTTGCTTGGCATGCAAGATATCAAATCATCATGCTTTCTTTTCTTTAAATAAAAAAAAAAAAAAAAAACTTCTCACCCTTTTTCCTTTTTCTTTTTCTTTTTTTTCTTCAAGAAGCTAAAGTGGTTGCTTCACAGCCATCATGAACACAAGCCAACACATCTCTGTAGTCCCTAGAGACAGTAAAAGAGTCGTAAACTTTTCCATCACGACTCTTTTTGTACTCGAAGGAAAGATACGAATGGTTGAATGCCGTGAGCTTCACGAAACCCCAGTCGTAATCCCTGTAGAGGCTCCAGCTGGCGCTGACGGGGCTGAACTCCGACAAGTGGGACCCACCTCCTCCCACCACCACGTGTATTGTCCCGTTCACAGTCCCCGAGTAGCGAGATTTTTCCGAGTTGACACATTTGTTCTGCACCGAACCAAAAAAAAAACAATGTGTTAAAAAATGAATGAAACAGAGGTACATGATGTGAACCCGACTCCATTACGGTTGTGCTACAAAATCTTCTGCTCGAACATGAAGTGATGTTGATTTAAGGATAAAGATTAAAAGCTGCGAAAGATTGGGTATGTTTGGTAAACCTAGCTGATAAGGTAGCTTATAGCTTATGTGACTGATAGCTTACCAATACTAAGTCTAAATGAAAATTTTTTATCAATACTGATAGCTTATGACTATTGAACTGATAAAAGGTAGCTTATATGACAAAAGTGTTAGGTAAAATTAGTGATGTAGGACGTGAATGACGAAAGGGAATAAAGAGATCACTCTCTTGATAAAAACACGCAAGAACAGATTTATTTCTCTAAAAAACATTCACTCCATCGTTTCCTTCAACCATGAGAATAAATAGAGTTCTAAGTCTCCTAAATCTCCTAATTTGATAAACAAGAAATAAATATTCTCCTAATCAAAATAAAGATTCTCCTAACCAACTCAATAAAATAAATAAGGAATAATAATAATAATAATAATAATAATAATAATAATAAATTAGCTGATAAGCTAACTAAAATAACAATTTTAGCGAGCTTATTTGAAAAGCTATCCAAAGAAGCTTATGAGATAAGCTTGAGCTTTTTAAAAAAGTTCGCCCTACCAAACCAAGTTTAATTGAATACAAGAAGCTTTATAAGCTAATCAAATAAGCTAATAGGCTAGCTTATATGCTTACTAAACATAGCCTAAGAGTAATGTTGAAAAGTCGAAGTAGACAGAAATCGGAAGCACGTCAAGTTCACAACAAATCTTGATTA
>BKCP01006737.1:75164-85429 GCA_008636005.1 Striga asiatica | reverse complement strand
AAATATAATAATAGTAAATTATTGCTATTGTAAGGTTCACACTTGGGTTCAAAATAGACCCAAGAGTGGACTTGGTCTCTTTTTTTTTTATTGTCACATAAGCTAGACTAGGTCCACTTTTAATTGCATTGTGAAGCACTTTTTTATAGACTAGGTCTATTTCCTATATGGCATGTGATTTTTTTAAAGAGACCCAAAACATTGTGGGTGCTCTTACTTCTACTGTTCAACACTCATAAACCTCCAATAACAATAAACTCCATAAACTTCATTTTTTATGAGTCCACGTGTTTCCTACTTACTTTTATTTAATATTATTCTCTTATATTTTAATTAATATACTAAAACTATAATTCTACTTTTTATTTTTATTAAATGTAAATATTTCATATATTTACAAAAAATAAAAGAA
Organism: Striga asiatica; assembly: GCA_008636005.1. Lineage (NCBI taxonomy): Eukaryota > Viridiplantae > Streptophyta > Magnoliopsida > Lamiales > Orobanchaceae > Striga > Striga asiatica. The sequence goes on along the minus strand of BKCP01006737.1, from coordinate 85,017 downwards.
ATGGCCCCACACATGAGATTTATGGGAAATTTTAGTTTGCAAACCTCATGTGCAAACATAAGCCTCAAACCCTTTTCATTTAATGGTAAAAGTTGAGGAGGGGGTTTTATGAGCCTCGGCAAAACTTCACCACTAAAGATGCTCTTAAAATGATACATGCAACTTAGCCTAACATAATGATTTTTCTATGGCATATTATATAATAACTTTATAGATAAAGTTATTTATTGAAATTGTTTTTATTATTTTTCACATAATGGATAACTTAATTTTTAATATAAAAATAATAATAATTATTCATATTATATAATAATTTTATAGACAAAGTTATTTATTGAAAATAATTTTTTTATTTTTCACATAATATTGATGAATAACTTAGTTTTATTATAAAGATAAATATAATTATTCTTTTATATATGCAAGGTGCATGTGAAATTATATTATTTATTTTATATATACAATATGTATGTTGAATCAAAGCTCGTCAAATTAAAATTGGTTAAGCGAAATACTAGTGTGAAGATAAATAAATAAATTTGCAATTATAAAAGTCAATTTGATATAAAAATATTAAATTAATAATTATACTAGAATAATACGCGAGTATGAATTTATATGTTAATTCACAAAAAATATATTTCCAGTACGTAAAGTTTTAATTGAGTGGGATAAAAAAAATTAAAAGTGAACTGATAAAAATATAATTCTTAAAATTGATATGCTATGAAAATAATAGAATAACAATCGTATCATTACATGGCTGAGTATTGGATTTAAGAGTATATCTACAATCGCTCCCCCGACAGCGGGAGCAGATCGAATGTATTGGAGGTTTTCGCCCGATGGAAATTAATTTGGCGTACGTACATGTGCGGAGCCAGAATTTATTATTTACCCGGGCTATAACTATTTTAACAAAAAATAAAAAAATGACAATATTGCAATAAGGTATCAATTTTCATACATTTTTTGATCATGAACATTTCATCTCATCAATTTAAATCTAAAAAATAATTAAATTCAACGGTACTAGTATTTGAATTGTTGAAAAAACATAATAGATAGGAGAAAAAAAATTGTCGCCAATCTATTGTAAAATTGTTATCAAGTGGGTAAACCTCCAATTACTATAAATGAAATAAAATTTTAACACTGTATAATTAATATCGAAAAAAATTAATATTTGGGGGAAAATAATCTAAAAATCTTGGGAAGCTTAACATAATTACCTGCTGAAAAAATCTATTTGTCTTAGTTGTTTGCCTACCGGGCTAATTCAAAACAAAAATATAAAAGTTTTAGAATACAGCTAATGGACTTTTGGAAGGGCCACCGGGGCTACAGTCCAGGGAGATCAATACTTGCCTCCGCCCATGCGTACGTCGGTACCCAACAGACCCGAACCTCTTTGTGGCTAGCTGTTAAGCTTCTCACTAACATGGAGCGGGTTCACCGGCATCTGTCTGCCTCGGCGGCTTGTGACATGTGCTGCGAGAACGAGTCGTTAGTACACGTCTTACGCGATTGCCCAGTGAAAACAAAGTATAAAAAGAAGATAAGAAATGAAAAGGATATGCTGCTGTATGTGATTTCTGATAATTTTTATTGATTCAATACAAAGCAAATGTACATGCATATATAGCACAACAAGTAGCTATACTAGGAAATATTCTGTATCAATTACAATCAACTTAAATGATATGTAATCCCTGATTTTCTTCATTTCCTGCAATTAACAAATCTTCCCATAATACTCCCCCTCAAATTGGTGTGTGTATGTCATGAACACTCAATTTGTTGAGAATTGGCTGGAAATTGGATGAACTGAGTGGCTTAGTAAACAAATCAGCAAGTTGTCCCTTTGAAGGAACGTAAGCAGTCTCTATGTCTCCTGATTGAATTTTTTCTCGAATAACATGACAATCTATCTCTATATGCTTTGTCCGTTCATGGTAAACCGGATTAGCCGCAATATGTAACGCCGCTTGACTATCACAAAATAGTTTCGCTGGTCGTGGGTGTTCTACTCGCAAGTCACTCAACAAGTATCTTAGCCATGTGAGCTCACATGTAATTGAAGCCATTGCTCGATATTCGGATTCTGCTGAAGACCTTGACACAGTCGTTTGTTTCTTTGTTTTCCATGAAATGAGAGCTCCTCCAAGAAAGATGCAATACCCAGTTACCGATCGTCTTGAGATTGGACAACGAGCCCAATCAGAATCACAGAATCCTGTTAATAGAAAATTCGCCTTGGCTGGAAAAAATAGTCCTCTCCCAGGTACACCTTTAAGGTACCGTAAAAGATGATGGACAGCATCTAAATGAGGTTTCCTTGGTTCTTGCATAAATTGGCTTAAAACATGAACAGAATAGCTAATTTCCGGTTTAGTAATTGTGAGATAAATAAGTTTACCAACCAATCTTCTATAAATTGATGGATTTTTCAATTTGTCTCCATCAGTGGGCAATAGCTTTATATTTTCTTCCATAGGAATCGACAAAGGCTTGGCTCCAAGAAGACCTGCTTCTTCTAAAATATCAAGTGTATATTTTCTTTGAGATATTGAAATACCAGTAGCTGAACGGGCAACTTCAACTCCAAGGAAGTATCGTAATTGGCCGAGGTCTTTAATCCGGAACTTTGTACCAAGGAAGTCTTTTAGAGCGCCGATTTCTCCATTATCATTACCTGCTATAATCATGTCGTCAACATAGATGAGCACAACAGTGAAACTATCACCAGAAACTTTAGTAAAAAGTGAATAGTCAGCCGATGATCGTTGAAAACCATTTTGTTGGATACTATCGGAAAACTTATGAAACCAACTTCTGGAAGCTTGCTTTAGCCCATATAATGATTTGTTTAGTCGGCACACCATAGGTATCTCCCCCTGCCGACAAAGACCGGGAGGTGGTTGCATGTATACTTCTTCCGTTAAATCGCCATGAAGGAAAGCATTTTGTACGTCCATCTGTTCAATGGTCCAGTTACGAGCAGCAGCTACAGCAAGCAAACAACGAACAGTCGTTAATTTTGCTACCGGCGCGAATGTCTCCTTGTAGTCGATTCCTTCTCGTTGATTGAACCCCTTGGCCACTAAACGAGCTTTATAGCGCTCAATTGTGCCATCGGAATTATATTTAATTTTGTATACCCATTTAGAGCCAATGGGACGATGACCAGGGGGGAGAGTTGTAAGTGTCCAGGTGTTATTTTCCTCAAGGGCTTTTATTTCTGCATCCATAGCCTTACGCCAATTTGGATCAAGTAGAGCCTGTTCATAATTAGCTGGCTCTACAGGTGTATTAATAGCACAAATAAATTTATGATATTTTGGCGAAAGATGCGAATAAGAAATATACCTGGACAAAGGATGACGCGTGCCCGAAGCAGAAGATTGGCCATGATCTGATTGGGAAATATTATAAAGGTGGTAATTCTTCAAATGAACATTTGACTGTCTAATGCGATCAGAACGACGTGGAACATTGGGTAATGGATGCTCAGTGATATTAGTATCAGGAATATTCTCATTTTCAGGAAGAGTATTACTGTCTGTTTGTACATCTTCTGAAGTGGAAGGTAATGGGATGACAATTTCATCAAGTTGGTCTTCTTGATGGTTCATGCGGAATGGAAATATATGCTCATGAAACACGACGTCTCGCGACGAAAAGAATTTATTAGTTACAAGATCATAAACTCGATAACCTTTTTGACCAAATGGATAACCAACAAATATGCATTGACGAGCTCTTTGATCAAATTTATGTACAGGTAGAAGGTTAGTAGCATAGCAAAGACATCCAAAGGTTCGAAGATGATTATATATGGGAGTCTTATTATGCAAAATTTCATATGGAGATTTATATGAGAGAAGGGGTGTAGGCAACCTGTTAATTAGATAGCAAGCTGTTTGTATACTTTCTCCCCAAAATTTTAAAGGCAAATTTGCCTGAAAACGAAGAGCTCGTCCCACATTTAGAAGGTGACGATGTTTTCTCTCAACTACTCCATTTTGTTGGGGAGTTGAGGGGCATGAATGGTGATAATTTATTCCCTTAGTTGCTAAATAATCTTTCATTGATAAAATTTCTGTACCATTGTCAGTTCGAAGAGTTTTGATCCTGCAACCAAATTGTGTTTCAACCCAAGAAATAAAAGATTTTAATAACTCTTGTGTTTCTGATTTAAAACTCATAAGATGTATCCAAGTATATCTAGAATAATCGTCGACTATTGTCAAAAAATAACGAGCACCAGAATGAGATTTTATTTTATGCGGCCCCCAAATATCACAATGTATCAAGTCAAACGGTGATTGAGAAGAAATTGTACTGGAAGGAAAAGATAAACGTGTTTGTTTTGCAAGGGGACAAATTTCACAAATATGCTTTGAATCAAAACAAATTTCAGGAATAGTTTTGCTTAAAACTTGAAGAGGACCAGATGACGGATGCCCAAGTCGGCTATGCCAAATATTCGAGATATTATTTAAAGTGCATGCTAAAATTAAATTTTCATTCTGCTGTAGGTAGTAAAGGCCATTATGTTGCTTGCCCAGGCCAATCGTCCTCTTCGTAGCAGCGTCCTGCACAACACAAGAGTCCGGGGTAAAAGTTACTGTACACCCAAGTGCTCGAGTTAGTTTGCTCACAGATAATAGATTAACTTGGAAATCTGGAACTTTAAGAACACCCTCGAGTTTAATGTTGTGTGTAATATCTAATGAACCAACTGACTCGATATTTGCCTGACCACCATTTGGCATATTAATTATTGTTTTTCTAGACAAATTTTGTGAATTTAATAGCCTGAATGAGGACGTGACGTGATCAGTGGCTCCACTATCAATAATCCAACCAGAATTTAAGTGCTGAGAATTATGAGATATTGGTTTGATAGTACCTGTAGTATTAGCAAATCGTTGAGAGTTACCGTCATTGTTTTTCTGAATTATGGCCAATAGTTGATTGTACTCCTCGGTTGTAAGTCTTGGCCCATCAAGGTTCTGAACAGACTTCCCGCTGCTATCTGGTGCAATGTTTCTCTCCAGTTTTACATTATTTGCAGTATTTTGGCGTTGATTTGGAGGTTTCACACTTTTTCCGTGTAGTTTATGGCCGGTAGGAAACCCATGAAGATAATAGCATCTTTCAATGCTATGATTGTTGAGATCACAATAGGAACAATGTCGTTGCGTCTTGTGTTTTTGAACTTTATGGACTTGAGAAATTTTTGAATTTTGATCTACCAGCATAGCATGATGATTCATATTTCCTTGATTAATGGAGACTTCAACCTGTTTTTCTTGTTGTAGAATGAGAGAATAGACTCGACGAGTGTCTGGTAGAGGTTGCATTAGTAGGATTTGTCCACGAGCAGCAGCGTAACTCTCGTTTAGTCCCATGAGAAATTGCATAACTCTCTCTTTCTCATCCCTTTTCTTGAGTTGTTCCAGTCCTCCACAAGAGCATGTTAAAGGCTCATGATATGATGAAAGCTCATCCCAAAGGGCTTTCAGTTTTGTGTAATAAACTGAGATGGATTGTTGCCCTTGTCTATGTTCCACAATCTCTCTTTTTATTTGAAAAATTCTGGAGTCATTTCCTTGTGAGAAGCGCTCCTCAAGATCAGCCCAAATTTCTGATGCGGTTTCAGCATAGATGACGCTACTTGCTATATCTGGGTGAATCGAGTTCAATAGCCACGAAATCACCATGTCGTTGCATCTTTGCCAATATGGAAATTTCGCATCGGATTTTGATGGTGCTTTGACTGATTTTGTGATGAATCCAATCTTATTTTTCGCGCTCAGACTTATTCTCATTGCTCGACTCCAAGTGCTGTAATTATCGCCTTCCAGTACCTTGGAGACGAGTATCATGCCTGGGTGGTCTGATTGTTGTAGAGAGTATGGATCTGAAAATTCTACACCAGATCCAGACATTTTGGTTTGAAGATTTTCTTCAGTACTCATGGGGTTACGAGATATAGCGGAAGCGTTGGAAATATTTATTCACCAGGTTCAGTTCTCTGATGCCATGAAAACAAAGTATAAAAAGAAGATAAGAAATGAAAAGGATATGCTGCTGTATGTGATTTCTGATAATTTTTATTGATTCAATACAAAGCAAATGTACATGCATATATAGCACAGCAAGTAGCTATACTAGGAAATATTCTGTATCAATTACAATCAACTTAAATGATATGTAATCCCTGATTTTCTTCATTTCCTGCAATTAACAAATCTTCCCATAATACCCAGACACTAAAACCCTCTGGGCCCGACTTCTGTCGCCAGACTGTCACCGTGAGTTCTTCCAGCCGCCACTTAAGCCATGGCTGCGCATGAATTTAGCAAGGGTCGGCTGGGGACGTTTGACAATTGGGGTTCCATGTTTTCTATCACTGCATGGCGAGCATGTGGATGGCAAAACCATAGGATTTTCAATCAGCATACCCTAAGTTGCGATTCAAAATGCCGGGAGGTGATGAACCTGGCTGGGAGTTATGGACGTGTCGTAACAGCACTCGAGAGCCCCGATCCATACCACTCGGATGATACATTGGGTTCCACCCGCATCGGGGTGGTTCAAGGTCAACACTGATGGCGCTTTTGATAGAAATACGGGTCGGAGTAGTACGGGTGGATTAATTCGGGATGATATGGGGAGCTGGATTAAGGGATTCCTCATGAATATTGGCGCTTGCACTCTTACGGGCGCCGAATTTTGTGGCCTTTTTCGGGGATTGCAGCTTGCTTGGGACCGGGGGATCCAACGAGTGTTAGCCGAAGTTGATAGTCAATGTGACGCAAATGGTCCTTGGGACCGAGGACATTGGTGGGGCTCATGCCTCGCTGATTATGGCTATTCGTAGCATGATTCAGAGGGACTGGAGCATCCGGATCCACCACGTTCATAGGGAAGCTAACTTTGCAGCAGACCATATGGCGAGCTTAGCGTCTTCATTTCCTCTCGGGTTGCAGCGAGTGTCTTCTCCTCCTGCAGGAATGGTATGTGGCTTGATCATATTGTGGGTGTGTCTTACCCCCGTCGAGTCTAGTATAGTAGCATTGGGCCTCCGCCTCTTTTATTGCACCGAAAGAAAAAAAAAAAAGTATATCTACAATTTTAAAAAGTATGTACACCTATAAAAGAATTATTTCGTTTTTCCAAATTATTTTTCAAAAGACATCCCTATTAATCTTATTAAATGAGAGAAATATTATATATTGAGAGTGAGAGTTATGTGAAGGTGTGGGTAGTGACTGTGATGCATACTAATTGATCATTGGGATGATATATTTATTTTAGAAGTGAATTAATTATTAATTAATTAGAGAATACGTGAAAGTGACTGAACAGCTTAAAACAAACATAAAATTTAATGAAGATATCTCGTTCGTTAAAGTTAACGGAATTAACCAACATAAATCGCTCCAGGCCTCCACCAATTAAAAAAGCGATGCTCCATTCAAAGCTTTCCCTCTATAAATCGTTACTATGGACTTATTGAAAGAATTTCATTTGGACTTTCAAACATAAATTCCTCCGTGGTCCAGACCCACCTCATTCATAAGCAGGCTTAGTTGGGGGCCCAAATAGCACCATTAACCATTTGGCCCAATATAGCCCATTTATTCTTCTTCTTCTTCTTCCCAGTCGCCGGACAGTGGTAGACGCAGCAGCTCACCAGCACCACTATTTGCTCTAAGCTGTTAAATCTATCAACGATCCTTCATGAATCGCATTGTTAAGCGCGTGTTTTCCACAGCAGTTGCCAGCTACCTCAAACCCTCGCGTGGATTGTCAGTGTTGTTGCAGAATGAGAACCCTCGCGCACTCATGAAATTTCAGGTACTGCAGTCTTTACTCGATTTATGAGCTCCCCAATTATTTTTCCATGTTAACTTTCGCGCACTTCAATCATTCTGTTTCTTTGCAATGTCTTCGTGTTTATTGCAATCTCTGCGCCAATTATGTCACCATATAGATGGTTTTCGTTGTTTTCTCGATTCACTTTTACACAGTGGAATTAGTGAGTATGTTTTTGTAGCTTTTGGGAGCTGCAAATGGTCTATTATGTTTATTATTTATTTTGTTAAAAAAAAAGTNAGCCGTTTGGGGTTAAGTGATGTTCATTCACCTTGTTAAATTGGACTGCTTTACTTGTGTGAAATGAGAACAATTAAGAGAGTAAATGCATATTACATAAAATAGGAGAATCGACATAGAAATGCGGAAATATCAACTCAAATGCTGCTGTTTGGCTGCCTCGAATACTTTCTTCTAGAAACTGCATACTTATACAATGCAATGTCATACATATGTTTATATTATATTTTAAAGTATGGCATTCGAGTATTTAAGTGTGTATATTTGTTGGGAAAGTATGGCTTAGGCGTAATAGAAGACCTACCGCCAATGGATTAACTTTTTTTCTCTAAGTTTGATTTCTTCGAATGATAACAAAGTAATTGGACGAAAAAGTAAAGATCATAAGGTTCTAAACTTATGCTCATCTGTCACTGTACTTTTGCAACAACAACAACAACAACAACAACAACAATAACATACCCAGTATATTCCCAACAGATTGGGGTCTGGGGGGCCAGTTGTACGCAGACCTTACCCTTGTAATTATACAAGGAGGCTGTTTCCGTAGCGACCCAAGGTGCATTGCGCCGTTTGATATATATTTTTTTTTCTAGAAACTTCACTAATAGAAGAAGCACTAGAATTTAATTGAGCTATTTTGATCTAGTCCATTATTAGCACTATGCCAGGAGAATTGTCAACAATGACTCTTCCAGCTCCATTTGCAATGGACAATGTCACTGTACTTTTGCACCTCATACAATTTTTCCAGTTGATGTTGCATAATAGTTTTTGCTCCTGCTTTGTATATATCAAAGAAAGAGAAAAACTTCGTCCATTATGATTAAGATAAAGAGTCGTTGTTCATCTCTATAGAACTCATGGACTGATTTGTATTTCGTAGAAGGATAAAAGTTTGATGTTTGCATTTTTCTCATCTGTACCAGTTCTTCTTGGAAATTATGCAGCCCAATAAGATATCATTTATCTTTGATAAAATCCTTGAGGCAACCGTTGGAAGCATATTGATAACAGGCGAATAAATTATACCACCGTGTGGAAAATAGTTTGCAGCTTAAAGTGGTGTAGGACAAATTATTATTATTACTATTTTTTTTTTCTTTTTAATGGAGAAACAGCCCGGAAGGGTGTAGGACATTTGAATGGATGAGTTTGCTCAGTATAATATTCCTTGTGGTTGTATTAAAATGCGTAGTGGGATTTGTTGATATTGTTGACAATTTATGGAGTACCGACTGTCGAGGATGATGAATATCATTTCACGGAGCCTTTCGTGTATCTTAGTCTATCTAACTATTTGCTGACTTGTGAAACTGCAGCAATTGTGCAGAAGAAATCCAGTGAATGTACAATCTCGAAAATTCTCATCATCATTCCTTAGAAAAGGTAGGTCTAGCTTTATTAAATTTTTCACTGCCATTTCTATGTGAAGCTTGTCTCAGTGTCATTTAATTATGGAAGTTATTGAAAATTCTGTTTAATCGTTTTATCGTTCCCTCTTAATCTGTTCATGTTTCTTCTCAAATTAATATAAATTATGAATGGATGAATTTGATTCCTGCAGTTTATTGTACATCTTGATAACAAATGGTTGTTTAAATGCCATTCTGATAGATGAAAAATCAATAGAAGAGGAGGCGGAAAGGAAAATAGGATGGCTGTTGAAGACAATTTTCTTTGGGACTGCAGGTCTAGTTAGTTACAACTTATTTCCATACAT
>BKCP01006737.1:44553-75140 GCA_008636005.1 Striga asiatica | reverse complement strand
CTTTTCTTAGTATTTAGAAGGAACAACTGAAACGTGTGTATTCCAATCTTAAATATCGATTAAGAGTTGTTCCGTGGTACCTCTGCAGGAGAAAATTTGATGCAGCAATCTGTATCACTTTTACATGTGAAGGATCCTCTGTTCAAAAGAATGGGAGCATCCCGATTGGCTCGTTTTGCTATAGATGGTAATGTTTATGCACTGGTTAGTAAATGCCTAGTTTACTAATGGCTTGTATGCCAATATTGCAACTCTTTGCTATTACAAAGTCACGGGAAGACAAGAATCAGATGCAAGAGAGAATTTGGAGAAAAAGAGATAATCATAAACAGAATGAATTAACAAATAAACTAGACATCCGAGTTTGATAGTGCGAAAAAACTAAAAATTGTGCCCAACGCTTGATTTTTTAACAAGAGACACGTCTAGCTGTAATTACAACAGAATTTGCACGGTTATCATCCTTGATCTTTTCCTCATAGATGAGGCTTGGAAGTTTTTTAAGAGCATCTTACACGCTTTTTGATTCCTCCCCTTTCAATTATCAGATGAAAGAAGAATGAAAATAGTTGAAATGGGTGGAGCTAAGCAGCTCGTGAGTATGTTAACGGGTGCTAAAGACGACCGCACTCGGGAGGCTGCTCTGAAAGCTCTTGTTGCCATCTCAAAGTCAGGTCAGAGTTGTTACACCTTGTTTTTTTGTATGTTTTTTTGTTTAGAAATATGCGTGTGCATGGTTAACTCGATATTGTTTTAGTCTAGTAAATGATTCAATGAACATTGGTCGATGTTCTATAGTTCAGAAACCCTCTCTTCTCCTCGTCCCACCATTATTTTTTTTGTTTAATTTTTTTTCCGCATCATCGCTTTTAAAATTATTCCATGATACCTTACTTTCATTCTCAATCATTATAGACAATGCTGTTGGTGCTTTGCACGAAGCTGGAGCAATAACAGTCATCAGGTCCACCCCAGACTCCACTGAGAACAACGAAATTGGTAAATACAAGTCGAACCTACTAAAAATATTCCAGGATTTGGGATATGATATTTCCTCTTGAATCTTGATACATGTGATAAAATTTCGAACTCGATACATTGTATTGACTATCGACCCATCGGAAATTAAATTTTTAAGCAAATACTTCTTAGTTACTTACTAGGACACAAATACTAGTTTCCATACATTTCCTTACATGGACATGGGACCATAATATACTTCTTAGTCCACAAAATTCCATGTTCGTTTCTCAATAATGTCGAATAAAAAAATTCAATTATTCCGAAAAGAAAGCCAGAGCCCCGACAAACGGGGCATTAATATAAGTCGCGGGCTCTGATTGCTGATAGTTATTCCTATCATCCGCAAAACCATCCCGATTATCGGGCCCACCCACAATGGCGCCCACAAGAATGTTCGGGTTTGCCGAGCCCGAATAGAGGTATTGAAACCCGTCATTACAGGAAATTCGGGCTGGGTTTGTGTGCACTGATGGCAATGACGAGCCTCTGTGGTGTATGTGTTGAGGGTACCTCGGCCCAAACCCCACCATGTAAGACATTTTTGCAGGATTATCTCCTAATATGTAGTCCACTTGCTTTTTCGCCTGGGCTATGAGATTTTCCGGGCCCACAGTCGAGGGCCCACATGAGACGGCCCCTCCTCGTAACTTCAGGTATTTCGCATATGTCAGCAGTAGAAAAGTCGATGTGGTCACGTACTGCAGATTGCTTTCGCTTTCTTTGTAGAACAAGCCCCCTGTTATTTTTTTTTTTTTTTTTGNTTTTTTTTTTTTTTTTTGCTCTAAAAAGTTTAATATACAAGTAGAAATCTACTTCTTTTTTCTAGTAATTGAAATTTTCTTATGTTTTATAATGTACCTGGAGTGTACTGAGCCTGGAAACTGGGTGAGCCTGGAATTAGGGAGCATATATAGTTGTCTGAATGTGATTTGTACAGCTGAAGCTGTTGAATATTATCCTCCAAGAACCCCTGCATACGAAAACATATAAATATATATTCGAAAAAAGTATTTACTCGAGCCGAGTAATGCAGAGAATAATTTCGGGTTCGAACCTGTGAGAGCAACACTTTGGTCCCGGCCCGTTTATCATCCCAGCTGAACGAGTAATCGTCATCATTTGCACCTAGCGTCTGACCGTTAGACTGAATGTACGCCAAATACGAGCCGTTGTTCGAAGCTTTGTGAAGCCACGACGCCCCCCACAAAAGCTCGTCCTGCAAATCCACAGTTCAACAAGGTAAAGATGGTTGCACGTCGATAGATATTGATTCGACATAAATGCGCTATTCGGCTTACATGATAACCCGAGTATGAGCAGTAATACGGGCACACGAACGAGCTAAGCGACGAGTCGCTATACGACCCTTTATACCTATCGGCAAAATCGAACACCTACAAAAAGGAAATGTGTTCAAAAATCATACTTTTTACCAAAAGCAAAGGAATTATTGTGTGTTATTCAATATTCATTTACCTGCATTGCTGTTTGAAGCAGCTTTTTGGAGTACGAAGGATCGGAATTTTTGAACACGATGGAACCAGCCGCCAATGCCGCGGCTGTCTCAGCCGCGACATCTGAGCCCGGATTTGAAGGCCCGACTTTGTAGGCATTACGGGCCGTGTCCATGTCTTCGGGCCTTTCCCAACATCGGTGGTCGGAGTTGGGGTCCCCGACTTGCACGTAAAGCGCATCTCGTTCGGCAGTGGCAGCTTTGAGTAGATAGTCTGTTCCCCAACGCACGGCATCTTTCGCGGGGCCCACTTGGCTTCTCATGGAGTTGCCGAACTCGATCACGCTCCACGCGAGTAGCGTGGTCGTGAACGCCATCGGCAGACCGAACTTCACGTTGTCTCCCGCGTCGTAGTAGCCTCCCGAAAGATCCACCTATACACCGCTCGAAATATAGTATATATAAGTAAATAAAACCTCGAAAAAAAAAAAAAAAATTTAACGGAACAAAAATTTCGATGTCAGGTTGTATGTCCAGTGGTTAGAGAGTTACACTTTGTTGATAAAATTACGTACTTATACTATGAAATGCTAATATTTTTATTTATATTGTATTTTTATTAGTATGAAAGTATGTTTATACATTGAAAAAGTACAACTATCTCATCATTATGCAGACTAGGGTGTATTCGATTGAAATTTTTAAAGTATTTTTAAGAATTCAGAAAGATTTCTGATGTATTTAGACTTGCAGAGATTTAAAAAGAAAAAATCGCATACGAAATTTCACACCAAATCCCACTTGCATACTTGAGATTTCAAAGGATTCTTTCTAAATTTAAAAATCTTCAAAAGTCTCAAATTTCAAAATGTCACTCGAAATCCCAAACGAATTAAACACTCTCAAAGTGTCAATTTGCTCGAGTTTGCTCCAACAAGCTAGCTTTGGAAGCTCTCTAAAAATTTATTCTGTACATCCTCTGTAAAATGTAGTAGAGGGCCAAAATGGCTCATTATTTACTTTTCGGTTTGGCCCTTTTTAGAACATTTTCCGTACTTACATATACATACATATATATAATTAGCTTGTAAAAGTGAAATATGGAGCTTGAAATAAAGGTGGAGTTAGTCTAACAACAACATTAATCTCAATAAAACTTANAAAAGTAAACACTACAAATATACATATGAGTAGGTACATTGTTAAGCAAGCCGTCAGTTAATGCAGAGTCGCCTCTCCACGTAAGGCGTTGGTTAGGCGGCAGTTTACCGGACCTTTGCCCCTCGAAGAATAGGATCGATTTCTCGAGGGCATTTTCGTAATCTTGCACGGTGAATGCCGCGCAAGATAGGACAAATAAGGAAAGGGCTGTGCATGAGACGTGGATTGTGAAGCAGAGTTTTGCTGAGGGTAACATTTTTTTGGTTATAATAACTCTTTTCTTTTTTCTTTTTTTCACTTAAGTTTAATGTTATTGGGAGGGGTTAAGGATTAGAGACTTTTGGTGAGGGTTTATATAGAAAAAAAAGGCAGTTAGACTGTTAGTTAACAGTTGTGGGAGAGATAGAGATTGGGTGAGAGAGAGGGAGAGAGAGTGTTTGTTCACGGGATCTACTGCGTGAATCATGAAATGTTGGGCAAAAGAAAACAAAAATTAAATTCGGAGTCTCTAACGGTGGAAAGAACAAAAAAAATAATTCAAGGCACGGGCCTAAATGGAAAAACAGGGAATTGGATTGGTTACTTAATTCTGACATGAAAAACATTATATTCTTTTGGTTTAAGTACTGAAGGTACAGACAAAAACGAAAAAAAAAAAAAAAACATTATAATCGACCATTGAAAAAATATGTCGTTGTAACCATTACATATATGCATAGATGTATGTGAAATTATGATTAGTGCTGTTAAATTAAGCGAGCATGATTTAGCGCGTTAAGGCTCGAGTCCGAACCCTTAACAAGCCGAGCTCGAGCTCATTTAAAGCTCATTTGGTTAATTGAACTCGGCTTGAAAAGAAAATTTTCTATAATTCGGCTCGTTAAAGTTGAAGCTCGACTCGTTAATAGTGATAAACGAGCTGAACTCGAGCTTGATTTTTGGCTCGTTTATTTAACAAGCCGAGCTTCGACTCAGCTCGTTTACATGCCATTGTCCTTAATTTAGCGTATTTAAGGCCTCGTTAACCATAACACCAACTTGTATTCCTTTAAGAATGCTGTAGATTTATTTTATGCTTATTTGGGTTCGAGTTTCTATACATAACAAACCATAATATATAAATGAATAATGATTGTATCAATTGCTGCAAGCTTTTCCGGTTCTGAGTTTTACATGCATAACTAACCATAATATCTAAGAATAACAATGGCTGCAAGTGGAATGACAATGAAAAAATTATTGGCCTATAAAAGAAAACTCTCCAAGCACTCAATTTTTTTTTAATTATTTTTTTGTGGTTTTCCTTAGACAAAGCTAATTTCAGTTCCTAAAACATTTAACAAAAGAGCTCTGTATGTGCTTTATGATAAGAATGTATGTACAAATTTTTGGATGACAAATTATAATCATTTGATATCTTGTTGTATATACCAAAAAAAATCGGACAAACACAAAAATTCTTGTATACGAACAGTTAGGTTGATCGACCCGCCTAATTGAATCCAATCTTCTCTTTGTGAATTTGTGTCTTTTCATGAAAAGATGTTCATCTGAAACAGGAGATTTGACTTAATTTTTTTGGGNNAAAAAGAAAGACCCCAAACATGAGGAACTAATTGTGTAGTTCATGTAGCAGTAAGGTAGGAAAATGTGGATAATTTGAAGGCGCAATTATAGGAAATTGAAGGAGTGCTGCCAAAATTCAATGCAAATTTTCTTCTTTTTATCATTGTAATAAAAAATTTAAAAAAAAATAAAAACTTTCATGGATTTGTGGCCTTGAAAGTTGTTTTGGCCGTTTATTAGTCACGGACGTCCCAACCATGCTTCACGTGTGAGCCAAGTCTCATTTATATATAGAGAATGGCCTTCTTTTTTCTTGAAAATTTGATTAAAAATTCGGGTGATTTTTGTTATCCTATATATGTATTCTCATTTCGTATTTTGGTCTTTAAAATAATAGTAAATCCTAACTTGAACAAAATAACGTTTTATTTGTTTCAACTATTAACTATATACAAAGATAAGATGAATAAAAAGTCTTTCACTGTCGAAGAAGATAAAGCTCAAAAGACATACCGTCAAAAGTTACGTATTTGATATTAATAGTTGGAACTTTCGTAATATTATCATAATTTACCTAACAGTCATGGGGAATTTAACTTTAACATTGTAGTTGATTTATCACAACTGAGTGCAAAATAATTGTGAGTCATGCATCAGATTTTGGTCTTTTGCAGCACATCAACACATATCTATCATTATCAGAATTAAATTAACAGAATTTACTTAAGGAATTAAACTTTTATATTGAAGATGAAAGGAGATCAGATAAATATTATATTGTGTTGTTTTATTATTATTATTTAAATAATTTATTTTGAATTATGAATGCGTAGTACTTAAATTATATTAAGTTATCTTTACAACCATATTTTTTTTTATTGATTATTGTCGAAATATGTTTCACTAGTACTAATTGCAAGTTGTCTCTACAAAAGTCAATTGTTATTATCTAGTAGTGCATATAAAGACCCATTTTTATAAGAAATCAAGTTACGACACAACATGACAATTCAATAATAAAGAAAAATAAAAAGGATGGTGTTTTAACTAAATTCAAACCAATACGTAGATAAAACGATGTGAGCAAGGATTAGTTACAAAAATGACCTAGAAATATCAGTAATTAATTAGCTACCCAGAAGCTATATCCGGATTAATGGTTTATCTGAACTCATTGATAACAATAACATTGATCAAAACATACTCGTGTACGTGTGGATATGCAGGAGCATAACCAAGGGTAGGCTCCATCAGGTCCAGTTTGTTCAAAAAAAATTGTATTCTAAATATATAGTAGTAAAAAATATTTTAGCAGTCATTTAGTCCAATTTATGCTAAATTTATTTGGCCCAAACTTATTTAAATTTACTTTAGATTAAATCAACAAATTGTATATGTGTACATGATTATATTCTAATTCTAATTCGTAGATAAATTTTTGTAGTTATAGCTTAACTTGCTATTTTTTTATATAATTTATATTAATTGATTCATAAGTGTTTACATTTGAAGCGACCATCACTTCATACTTATATACCTTATCTCCCTATTAAGAGTACTCTGTATTACTCTACCTTAAAAATGTTAGAGATTCATTAAAAATCTGAAGGACTTACACTCACCACAATCAAAAGGTGATCTCGTACTTAGATTGCTTTAGAGAAGGGCCTTTGCTTTGGACAATCCTTATGTTTCACATGCTCTGCTCAATTTTCATAGTTTAGTGTTCCACTTGAACCAAGTTCGTGGGATATATCTCCATTCATCATGGTAAAGTTACCACTATGATCATTTTGTTCATTGTGGATTTTGAAGTCCATCGCCCCTAAAAATATTCTCAATTGACGTCTATTCATTTGTTTAGCAAAAATATAGCCAAACTTTCCTTACACTTTACATAGTCAATAGAAATAATATCATTTGTGATCAATTATCGAACAGTATTATGTCTATGACAAATATGTCTAGATTTACCTTTATACATGTTGTTTTGTGAGCTTCATATAGCACCTTGGCTATCACAATGCATTACCACAATCCAAGATGGAATATTTGATAAAATGGCTCATAGTCATTCGATTTCTTCACCAGCTTTGTCTAAATCAATGAACTCGGATTCCATTGTGGACCGAGCTATACAAGTATATTTTGTGGTTTTTCATGAAACAACAGCTACTCCACCAAGTGACAAAAGTCAAGATTCGAAGAGGTCACAACAACAACAAAGTTATGTACCAAGTGTTGGTGGTGGCTTCGGCTGGCTCGGCTCGGCCCATCTCGGGCCTGGGCCTTGGATATTGGACCGTGGTTCTTGATACTTAATACTTGACAATTGGACTGTGGGCTGGACTTGAGCGGCCTTAGACGATCTGGGCTAGTGTTGGGCATGGACATTTCGCCCAGGCCCCTATCCCCTGTAATCTTTTTTATGCAAATTGTGGCTCAATATAAAAATCCAAAATGAGTTGGATTTGGACTTGGGTTCTGAGCCGTCCTGTGTGGACCTCTTCAGGTACAATGTATCGGATCATGTTGACTCCACTTGGCTGTTTCGAAAGTTATCATATAGAGTGATGGTGTGTTAAGAACTGAAAATGGTCATGCTGTTTTATGCCCATTACAACAGTCACGACTGGATTGCCTGCCTTAGTGGCCGCTGACCTTTGGTCCTTTTTGCCTGAGCTGGAGCCTGGAAGTCACGGACTTATCTAGAGGTGGAGAAAAATACACCATATACATCGTCTGCATCTTACTCTCTAAGAGTCTCACGCATCATATCACAACTTCACAAGTTTAGTTCTCGGCTCTATTAGTCTCGTTTGTCGGAACTCGGAAGTCTGGTGTGCTACAGCCGTCGAGACGATTGTCGTTGTATCTTTGTGAACAAGAAGCACAAACCTGTTACTACCATACGAGCGTATTTGTCTTGCGAAAAAAGATCTTCTTGCCTCGACTTTAACCTTTTTGTATACTGTAATTTTTACTGAACACTTCAGTTTATAAGATTCCTTTATAATTTGACTCTCAATTTTGTAACATTTTTTAAACACAATAATTAATCTCAAGCTACTATTAACGAACGGCAAATACGGTAGCTGGTTGCTTTTTTTTTTTTTTCTTGTTATATCCATCAAATTAAATAGCAGCTCATTCAAACTTGACAAACCTCTCAATTAATTATTCATATAGCCCAATGGCTATACATACACAGGTTAACGAGTCAAAAAGTTGAAAGCTGCCTGCATGTCACTGTTTTTAACGTGACTAATTAATTGAGAGGTTTGTCAAGTTTGAATGAGCTGCTGTTTAATTTGATGGATATAACAAGAAAAAAAAAAAAAAGCAACCAGCTACCGTATTTGCCGTTCGTTAATAGTAGCTTTTGGAGATTAATTATTGTGTTTAAAAAATGTTACAAAATTGAGAGTCAAATTATAAAGGAATCTTATGATTTGAAGTGTTCAGTAAAAATTACAGTATACAAAAAGGTTAAAGTCGAGGCAAGAAGATCTTTTTTCGCAAGACAAATACGCTCGTATGGTAGTAACAGGTTTGGATTTATTTATTTATTTAAAAATAAAAAAAATTAGTGGAGAAAAATAAAAAAAATAAAAAAAAGTGGAAAAAAATCAAAAGGCCGGATTCTCGGAATCCGTTTTTCCTTGAAAAACGGATTTTGAAACTCCGTTTATATTTATTTATTATTTTTTATTTTATTTTTTTTTTTGTTAAAAAACGGATTTTCAAAATCTGTTTATATTTTTTATTTTTTTATTTATTTTTTATTTATTTTTTAATTAATAGTATTAAAAAAAAACTTAAAAACGAATTTTAAAAATCCGTTTTTATTTTTTATTTATTTTTTAATTAATATAAAAAAAACTTAAAACGGAATTTGAAAATCCGTTTTTAATTTTTATTTTAATTTTTTGTTTTTTAAAAGATAACGGGTGATTACACTATAATTAACTGAGATTGTACTAATTCGACTTCAATTGGACTATTCGAGTTCGATTACACTATAATTGACCGAGATTGTATTAATTCGACTTCAATTGGACTAATTCGAATTCGATTACACTATAATTGACCGAGATTGTACTAGTTCGACTTCAATTGGACTAATTCAAGGTCGATTACACTATAATTGACCGAGATTGTACTAATTTGACAATCTCAGTCAAATATATTGTAATCGAACTCGAATTAGTCCAATTGAAGTCGAATTAGTACAATCGCGGTCAATTATAGTGTGATCGAACTCGAACTAGTCCAATTGAAGTCAAATTAGTACAATCTCTGTCAATTATAGTGTAATCGAACTCGAAATACTCCAATTGAAGTCAAATTAGTACAATCTCGGTCAATTATAATGTGATCAACCTCGAATTAGTCCAATTGAAGTCAAATTAGTACAATCTCGGTCAATTATAGTGTAATGGACCTCGAATTAGTCCAATTGAAGTCAAATTAGTACAATCTCGGTCAATTATAGTGTAATCGAACTCGAATTACTCTAATTGAAGTCAAATTAGTACAATCTCGGTCAATTATAGTGTAATCGACCTCGAATTAGTCTAATTGAAGTCAAATTAGTACAATCTCGGTCAATTATAGTGTAATCGAACTCGAATTACTCCAATTGAAGTCAAATTAGTACAATCTCGGTCAAATTGTGCTTCTTGTTCACAAAGATACAACGACAATCACAACCATTTTGACTCAATGGTTGTGAAAAGAAAAATGGTTTTCTCTAAGCGTTGCCATGTGTTATGAACCACAACGCTTACGTCGGCGACCGACCGAAGTTTGACTCAATTTCGAGGGGCAAGGCATCCCTACACCGGTAATTGCCAGCCGCCATTTTGGAACAGTGATGATGGCGGCTAAGACGGCGGCGGTGTCTGGTGGGTGACCTGATAGGTTTTTGTGGAGTTTTATCATTTTTCTTTTACTACCATAACACATGGCAACGCTTAGAGAAAAAATTCATCAGCAAAGCAATCACAACAGTACAAGCAGAGAAAAATCATCCTTCAAGTCATCATAAATATCATAATGTACTATAACCATACAGATCCAAAAACATGAAGTAGATCGGTTATAAATATCACCCAAAGTTGCCTCTGAACTTTGCTCCTTCAACCGAAAGGGTGCCCACTGCAAAGTCCCATTCATTTCCAGAGCCTGCTTGAAGGCATTCCAATATGCTATACTATATCCACGAAATCACAATATATCAACCAATGGCACAAAACAGATCTTAGAATGCAAAAAATTGAAAGAAGTAATCCCTACAATTGCGGTGATTGTTTATGGATTCAACTATTTTTATTTGTTTTTTTTTTAACTACAGTTAAGTTTAAAAAAAAAGATGATATGGTTAGTTGTTAGTGGATATATTAAAATAATATTTAAATAAAATAATTAAAGTTGATTTGATGTAAAGTAAGAAAAGAATGATTGAAAATGATGGTCAGCTAAAATTATGTGAGTGGATAAATAGTGAATTAAAGTTGTGGTGATGTGTAAGAATGATTGGTTAATATTATTTAATTATATTAATAATTTTGCGGATAGTGAAATTGGATTAAAGTTGAGTTAAATTTGAGTTTTGATTGATTTTTTTTTACTGTAGAAATTATATCCAATCGCTCCCAAAGCATTTCAAAAGGTATTGAAAGCAGAACACAAATATCATAATCTAATAGCTAACAGAGCATAGAATGGTAGAATAGAAACATTATGCGGTTTGGTTTTGTGTCCGAAGGGTGCGGTTTTAACCGAACCGCACCGAATATGTTAAAAGTGTGTTTTTTTTTGTACCGTACGTAGCAAGCTCTTGGACCTTTGATTTGGGCCATTTGGTTTTAATAAGTAAAGTGAAGTAATAATACAATAATAATTAATAAATAATTTAAAACACTACCTGTGGTTTTGGGCCTAGTTTTTCCATTGAAGAAAATGGACTCCACTTTCATTTTAAGTTCGAATTTCTCTCTCTCTGCTCAAGTTCAGCTCTCTCTCTCTGCCTTTCACGCAGATATAGGAGAGTGTATTCAATTGGGATTTCAAGTGACATTTTAAGACTTTTTAAGATTTGAGATTTGTTAAGATTTCTAGATTTTGGAGAAATTCCGTAAAATCTTAAGTCTGGAGGTAGGATTTCAACTAGGATTTCGTATAAGGTTTTTTATTTAGAAATCCCACTAAATCTTAAAAAGTCATAACAAATCCTAGTGTCAAATAAATTAAATACCTCAGAATTTTGTAAGACTTTTTAAAATCCCAATTGAATACCCCAATTTAAAAGTCTTTACAAATCTAAATTGAATACACCAGGATTTCTAAAGTCTTAAAAAGTCCTTAGAAATCCTAATTGAATACACCCCTCATAGTCACGCCGCAGCCCATCTTTCGATTTATCTCGTCTCTCACTCTCCGTCGCCGGCAGTCCATCCTTCGACTCGCTCGTCGTCACCGGCCTCAATTTAGGTCACCTCTCACTCTCAGTCTACTTCTTTCCTTTTCCCATCTCGTCCTTTTTCTTCAGTGACCAACAACCCTAATTTTACTTTTCAATAAACTTTGGGTAAATTTTATATGTTAAGCTTGTTATGCAATTTGGTGGGATTAATTTCAATTGGACCAGTGTTCTTCGACAATGGCCATTTTCAGTCGGTTAACCGAAACCGCACCGAACCGAACCCAAAATTTTGGTGCGATTTTGGTTCGGTTTTTCCTCAAAGTTCGGTGCGGTTCGGTTTGAACAAATGTACATTTTCGGTGCTCACCCCTAACCATGAACGAAAAAATACAGCATCATCGTATAATGTTCTCCACAAATAAATTAGAGTGAAGCATCATTAATACATAACAAGACACAAGAGTTTCAAAACAAATGTGGTCATGGCGAAAGCGAAACAACGGCGTGCGGCAGAGGGACGGTGGTCAGAGAAATTGGATAGGTAATTTTGAAATTTGAAGTAATTTAAAGAGATTCACACAGTAGCGTACAAGTTGGGCGGAAATGGAAATCTCGGGAGGAAGAAAGAAAACAGAAGAAATAAAGATTTAACTGCTTTGCTTGCTACTCTGATATGGGAAAATTGAGGTGAACGTTGTAAAAAAATAGGCTGGAAACAGTTCAGGTACACAACGCCGCACTATTTGAACTGAACAAACTCGAAATTTTGGTTTAACCATATGCTTGTGGTGATACATAACCAAATTTTAATCGTTAATTGAAAATCAGTTCTGTATCGAATAAAATACCGAAAAATGTTTTCAATTGTATTTCATTTTCTGTTGAGAATGGGTGTTATGTTTGTGGGGGGTTTTGTTGCCAACAGTGCCCGAAGCTCCATTAATTTCAGGACAAACATGAAAAAAACTCGGATCTTCCAATGATGACCCAAGCCCAAATGCTCATTCTTTAATTCTCTAAGCCTGCCGTCGAACCCAAAAGCTTGATCCTTATTCTACAACTATATATATAACCATATATATTATAGCCTTATGATTGTTATTCTTTATTTATTTCAGCACAGTATATATGATATTGTTATGATGGAGAAAAGTCCAGCAGCTTCCGCCAAGGATTGGAGCATTCAGCTTGAGAAAAGCCTCCGATCAAAGGCACCAGGTGACCATCTTTTGATTACCAATATAGTTTTCTTGTTTCAGCTCTTGGTCTTGGTACTCTTATTTGAATAAAATTCTTTTGCTTTGCTCTTTAATCAGGAAAATCAGTTGAAGCGCTAGAAGAAATTGGCATTCGGCTCCAGAGGTGGAATAGTCAGCCAGAGCTATCTTTTGCAGAGTACAGAATGTTTGGCCTAATCTCCGGAGAGGATAAGCTGTTCCTCAATGCAATCTTCCTGCGTCTTGGGGATGCATTTAGGTTGGGCGACAAACAAATTAAAAGAAGTGTCGTTAACCTTTTCTTGAAAATGAAGAGGAGAGAAAGAGGTGAGGAAGGTATTCTGAGCAAGGGTAAACTGGAGAATTACTTGGAATTGTTGAGGAGGGTGAAGGAAGTGTTTGATAAAGGTGATGCTGAAGAAAGGACATTAGCTTTGCTCTTGTTGGGCTCCTGGGCTCATTTCACGAAAGATTGCCCGGATATACGATGTGATGTGCTGTCGAGTTTGGTGACAGGTGATGTTCACGAGGTTAGATTCCAAAACACTCAGCATCTCTTAAGTCAGTTTATGCTTATAGATAGTGAAATCGAATGCAGTTTATGTATAGTTGTTATTTATACAGTGAATATACTGAAGAAATATGTTGCCGTGCGATCTCAACATCCCATCTTTCAAATTAAATGTGCTAATATTATTATTTAGTTTGTTGCGGGATCTATTACCATCTATATGTTGAGTTGATGTCCTTAGATAGAAACTTCAGGCGTATACAACAACAACAACAACATAGCCTTTAGTCCCAAGCAAGTCGGGGTAGGCTAGAGATGAAACCCAAGAGAAACACAAAAAGACTCGGACCAAAAGGAAGAAATAAAAAAAAAAAGAAAAAAAAGAACGAGAGAGAGAGAAAGGAGCAAAAGTCACGGTTCTGGCACGTTGATAGCGAGCCTCCAAGCGCTCCTATCCACCGCTAAATCTTTGGAGATATTCCAGTCTTAATTTGTCCATTGAAATGGAGCCGGAAGAGTCATTGTTGACAATTCTCCTGGCATAGTGCTAACAGTGGACTAGATCAAAATGGCTCAACTAAATTCTAGTGCTTCTTCTATTAGTAATAGAAGTTTCTAGAAAAAAAAATATATCAAACGGCGCAATGCACCTTGCGTCGCTACGGAAACAGCCTCCTTGTATAATTACAAGGGTAAGGTCTGCGTACAACTGACCCCCCAGACCCCAACCTGTTGGGAATATACTGGGTATGTTGTTGTTGTTGTTGTTGTAAGGTCTCTCTTAACCGACTCTTCCCAAGTGAGTTTAGACCGACCTCTACCTCTCTTAACATCCTCGACCCGCTGTAGAACTCCCCTACGCACCGGTGCATTAGGTGTATGGAAATAAGAAAAAATGTAAAATATCATATCACACATTTGCGACGTGGATCTGAGGTTTTGAAACGAGTCATTTATGGAAAGGACTAAAGAGCACTTCAACTGCCACTGGCTAGATGGCTGAAGCTGAACTGTTCCAATTTTTTAGCAGGAGATTTGTAGTTTCCTGTTTTTCTGATTTTGTTCGCTGCAGTTCAAAGATTTTATGGATACAGAAATGTTATAAAGTGATCTCTTAAAGATTTTTGAAATTCTATGCTCAGATAAGGGATTTAGAGTTTTTGCATTCTAATAAATGATCTTGAGTATCTTTTGTTGAATCAATAATTTTATATGTAAGAAGTATCAACCTATTTTAAATATGTAATGTTGTTGTTGGTTGAGCATGTACTAACTCATTCGACGAGAATTCGGATCTCATTTCTAAAACCTATTTCCTTAATAGAAAAAATCTGTCACCACTGTCTTCACTTCAGGTGAAGGCCGCTTTATTTGCTGCAGGATGCTTGTCTGAATTGTGTGAGGACTTTGCCAGTGTGTTCTTGGAGATACTTACGACAATGGTTCAATCACAAGATATATCAGAAGACATAAAGTTGGCTTGCGGGAGAGCATTTGCTAAATTGTGGTGCCCATTTTCACTAGCACAAAAGGCATACAAGGTCCAACGTCTTTCCACTTTGATATATTTGGGTACTCATTGTGCTAACTGTGCCATGACATGGATCTTTCTTACAACCAACACAATTTGATCAATGAGCTGGTATTTTAGTAAATAGTAATTATTATTTATGCAGCACGAATGCTTTGAAAAAAAATGAAGTATCAGACAAGAAAAAATGTCTATTATCTATAATTTTTTTCTCCTTCTGAGAATATTAACGAATTAATGGGTATTTAATTGGTACTAAAGGCTTGTTAATTTTGAGGTCAAAATACAGGGAGTGTTTCCGTGTTTCTATTTGTTAAGATGATTGATTTCTAGACTTGTTTGAATTTTATGTTGCATGTTGTTTTGAAACTCTTGTGTCTTGTTATGTATTAATGATGCTTCACTCTAATTTAGTTGTGGAGAATATTATACGATGATGCTGTATTTTTTCGTTCATGGTTTGATGTGTAGGAGAGACTTATAAAAATTATAGCTTTCTAAATTAATTGGATGAAAATATATTATGTAAATATTATACTTTAACAGTAGCCGTATTGTGTCATAATTTTATTAACTTTGCCTTATATTCATATCCATGTTATGTTGCAGCCGATACATATTATAAGGAACAGCTGCAATCATGTTGAAAATAAAATGTTTTTTTGCTAGGTGCAACAGTATGTTGATTGAACTAGATATATTATATTGATGTTCTTCAGATGTGCTTTAATGCGTGTTCATTTAGAGTGACAATTTTGTGTAGCCAGTCTTGAAAATTTTCCTTATAGACAGGTTTAAAGGTCCTAATGGATTCTTCAGAAAACTGCTTTTCAGCTCTGATGCTGATTTCACTTTCCAAGATTGCTTCTAGGTGGATGCTTCTAGTTCCTTCTCAGGTGCCTATTCTGCCTTTTGATTTTTCTGATTTAAGCAATCACTTTCTTGATAAAGGTTTTTATTCCTGAATGGTAAACTTAGGCTAGTTTCAACCTCTGTCAGACCCAAACACCCGTGAAATAAAGTTGTATAATTTACTGAGAACAGAAGATTAAAGGAAAGGGCCACACTTTCAAACCCCAGAACAAAGCGAAATGAATAGAATTGTCAATTGTGGCACAAATATATAGAGGCATAAAAGATTTTTAATATGAAATATGTTGGATCTAGATATTTGGGCAGGATTATTGAACTTATTTATTGTATGATTTATTCTGCAATAATTGAACATTATCATTTCAACAAGCTTATGTCTAATCTGAGTAAGAGTAGAGTACGATGGTCAGAAACACAAGAAATCTGTCGAATCTGAGAAAGTTCAAACAAATGTAATATGTTGAAGAACGCCACAAATCATATTGATCTTTCGTGCTACAGTTTTTTCACTTCTTTCTTGCTTGTGTGGTGCTGTTATATATTTGATTGTAGGTAGAAGTGCTCTTTCTTTTTCTAAGTGAAGAGAGATCTTTGCACATACAAGCTACATCATTAAGATGCTGCCGCATCATATTGAATAACGGTGTATGTAGTGTTCCTTCAACCACAGGGACAATCTCTAAGTTACTTGGCATATTACACAGATCCAACCTTGAGCAGACGATACAGCTAGAAGCTTTAAGAGTCCTCCACAAGGTATTCCTATGCTCAAATTCCAGCAATTATTCCCTACTTACCTTTGCTGTTTTCTTACAGTATCCCACCCTATGCCATTTTGCAGATCCTTTTGTTTGATTTACCCATCATTGCATGCACAGAGATCCCGGAGATTTTTCTTGAGTTGTTGGCAATAATTAAAACCACGCTACATTCATCCCATACGTTAACCAGAGTTGTAGCTGTTAGAGTTTTAGCCGATCTTTCGGGAATAGTTTTGGGAAGAGTAGATATGGTATCATGTGGAGCTGGTTATGCCTTGGCATCGCAGGTGACTTCTTTTGTCTTGGATCATATCTTTTTCCTTATGACACCAAAAGCATCTTCTTTTTATCAGGATGATATTGTTGTGGAGCTTGAGGTTAAAATCTTGCTCAGCCCTTTATTTAATCTGGTTGAGAATCATCCGTACCTCCATTCTCTAGTGCTGAATAATTTATGCTTGTTCATGGATAAATTTATGAAGATGCTTGACGCAGTTAAGGACCTAGATTTGAAAATGCTGTCGGAGTCAAATATCATGCTTCATGTATCCAAAATGATTGTGGCTTGCTTGCAAAATCTTGAAAATACCGATGACACACAAATGAGCCAAGTCTTGGAAGCAGTAAAACTTCAATCGCAAAACATATGCCATAGAAGCTATTTTGGTAGTCACACCAGTATGAGCTACTTTCTTTTACTGCACTTGCTTTCCACCTTTATCGGCATGCGGCATGCAGCACAGGAATTGGTATCTCCAAGTAGAAACTCAGATCTGTCTTATGCTGATTCCATATTTCAATCTGATAAACTTGCCTTTGAATGTGCAAAAATGAAGATGCTAGATGGGAATAATTACTGGTACTTGTACAAGGCTGGGATAACTGCTGCCTGCCAGGGAGCATGGTTTACATCTTCTTTCATATTCGAAGAACTTATTATGGCTGTTCAGTCTGCTTCCTGCTCATGCTGGTTGAAATTTTTGGCTCTGTACTCTATGGCAGAAAAGCAGATTCAGCTATATATTTTAGCTGACCAAGGGAATTCTGTTTCCTTTAGGCAAAATCTTCTCGCAGCTAGCAATACACTTCTCTCATCAAAGCAGATTCTTTCAACCTCTGACATGGATGAAATGTTCAGTTTCCAAACATGGTTTTTAACCCTCAGAGCTAATACCTTGAAAACTGTTGTTGATATGTTAAAGCTTCTAGACACGCCGCATCTATTCACAGCGACTTCTCATGCACTTGGTTCTTTATGTCACTCCTGTATTGAGGTCTCCCGCCGAATGTACAGCTTAGCTCAAGAATTTGACCTACTCTTGGCGTCTTTCATGGTTATGGACAGGCAGAGTGTGAAGAGTGTTTCAGCGCTCTCATTGAGTTGCTCGCTTATGGCCTTTGTAGCTGGTTTTGCCTTTCTAGCACCAAAAATGCATTCATTGGAAAATAATAGAATTTCGGAATTTAGTAACTCAGTCGACCCTCACCATGCATTGCTTATTGAAGATTTAATTTCACGAGTGACGCATGCCAACTGCAAGACTAGGGAAACTCTCTTGTTTCTTCAGAAGTCATTTCGCAACTGCAAGGGGTGTTTTTCTGGGTGGTCCCAGAACAGAATTACCTATACGTCATATGAAGCAATACTTTTGCACAAGCTAGCTGAGTATTGTATCAGGGAGATTATTGGGTTGGGAAATGAGGTGCAACAAGATGGCGAGGGGTTGTCTCGGATTCTTAATAATGGTACACAGCTGCTGCTGCAAATATTTTCAAAACTGATGTTGATTCCTTTTCGAACTCCTCGTCATTTCTTTCGAATAAGGTAATGTATAATTTATCCATTTAACTGACCTTGAAGACTGCATGCATCATACTATTTTGTGACGACTTTATTTTCCAATATATGATGCGATAAGTCTTATTTATATTACAAATTAGTAGTCAGTGTTCTTTTTTTGCCTGGCATACCAAGTTCTAAATTCTTAATTTTTCATGTAATGAGGAGTTGTGGGAAAGTTGTGATAGTAAATAGTGTGGAACACTAAAAACTGAGGAGCCAAAAATTAATTGGATCGCTAGACGTAGTATGACTGCCAATGAGGATTATCATAGCTGAATTTACTATAGCTTATTCTTTATATATATGTTTTTTCCTTTTTGGTTGTCCTTTTCAGTCTTGGGCTGCATATGGTATCTCACTAGTCACTACTCGCCATTCTTTTAGAAACTAATGGTTACCTCAACTATTCTTAATAAATGTTCGATTCTCTTTGAAGTGGAGGACCTGGTGGCCTATGCAGTTGTGCATGAAAATTTAATCTTAATAGTGTTGTAGCATAGGAAAATAAACCTCTATTTATTGGGATCTCAATGAGCTTTCTTGACATTCTCTCGATCCTGTAATGATCCAAACCCTATGAGATGCCTGGCATCCTGGGGATTCTTATCTATCATTGATTTATAAGTTAATTTGCACAGTTTTTGAATTACATATCGTGCTATTATCACCATAAACCAGAGAAAAGAAATCATGTCTTTTCCCTTATTCTAGCTGTCTGACGTTACTGAGTCCTCCATCATAAGCTACTGACTTTTCACCAAGATATCATTCTTAGATTATCTTTTTAATATTTTATCTGATATGCTTTAAATTTTCCATGTGAGTTCCATATTCAGTAAATATATCCGATGATTTAAAGCTGTCTGCCTGCAATTTCCAGGCCTGCTGTTTACTCAGAGATCCTCATGTTGAATGAAGATGGTCAAACGATTGATGGATCATCTATTTTGTCTGGAGTCCCTCTTTCTCTCAATCTGGGTTTTCAACTGAAAAACAAGCCGGTTGGCCCACCGGGCCCACTGAACAAAGCCTACTGCATTCTTAGTTTTACAGCACCTTCTCAGAAAACAAACGCGCAGGCCCAGCCGAACAGGCAGGATCAGGCATTCGATGATTTGATGGACTTGAATGAGAAGCTGTCTAGATATGTTGCAGGCTCAGTGTGTACTCATGGTCTTCATTGTGGAAGTCTCAGTAACCATTTGACAGTACACGAATATGTATGTTTCGAGCTCAACGAAAGTGGCCAAGGTTTCTCTACTTGCTTGCTCGATGTTTCCTCTTTTCCTAGGGGCACTTACAAAATCAAATGGCACAGTGGCTGCGTAGATAATAAAGGTTCTTATTGGAGCCTACTTCCCTTGAGCCATGGCCCGTTGCTCACCATCGATTGACACGACAAGTACCCAAAGTTTACCCGCAATCAGCTGATACGGCTTTTTTCTGTGATGTTCCATTTGTTATTTCACAAATACTGAGGGAAAATAATATTACGTGATGCGATGCGATGAATCAACGAAATTATTCGGTAAAAGTCAATTTTAACTTGATGCTGTTTGGTTTTTAGTTTTTCTAGTCAAATTTTTTCTTTTTTGTTTTTGCTTTTGTTTTGTTGTCTTTGTTTTCACTTGATGAATTGGTTGTACTTTAGAGGGCTGGTTGATGCACACACTGAATACTCCATCTGGCTGCTTTTAATTAAAGAGTTTAACGAAGAACTCGTCGAACAAGGGACTAGAAATGATTGGAAATTCTCTATGCTGCAAAGTGGAACCTTGAATATTTTCTGTTACTGTACCACCATGAGGAGAAAGCTCCTGCACCTCTGGCTAAATAAGGTCTAGCTCCTGCTTCTCCAAGGATGATGAATGAAGTGATGATTCTGATTCTTCATCTGAGAATGATAGTTTGGGTGCAGATATTACTGCAGCAAAGAAAGCTCCTTCTGCCGTGAGTCAAAAAGAAATCTGAAGTGTACAAAGAAGAAATATGAATCTAGCAGTGAGGATTCCAACTCTCCTGGAGATGAGCCTTCCTAAGAGGGTCCTGAAGAAAACAAGTGCTCTGGGTCTGAGTATTTGTTCGTGGATTTGATAGAAATGGCGGTGAAGATCAGGTACTTATTGCGCACTAACTAAATTCACATATTTTTCTGTTGTGCAGCCCCTTTAAGTTATCCATTGGAATCTAATAACACTTCTAACTTGCAGATCACGAGCTCATTGAAAGATCATTTTGGTTCTTGTGGTGAAATTGCAGGAATTTCCATTCCGCAAGATCCAGAGGGTGGGTGTTAAAGGGTCTATTCTATTCATTCCACATTGATACTGAAAATTCTACATGCCCTTGCCTTTTCAAATTTAGGTCAATATATATTATCCTCATCATCATCATCATCCAGTGTAAAAAATTAATATTGTTCTCTTAATTATCGAGTCACTTAATTCATTACTTATCGTAATTTGTAGTGTTTACCCTTATATACGTTACAAGTAACTTGACAGATCCATCGATTTTATGTAATGTTTCTATTCTACCATTCTATGCTCTGTTAGCTATTAGATTATGATATTTGTGTTCTGCTTTCAATACCTTTTGAAATGCTTTGGGGGCGATTGGATATAATTTCTAAAGTAAAAAAAATCAATCAAAACTCAAATTTTACTCAACTTTAATTCAATTTCACTATCCGCAAAATTATTAATATAATTAAATAATATTAACCAATCATTCTTACACATCACCACAACTTTAATTCACTATTTATCCACTCACATAATTTTAGCTAACCATCATTTTCAATCATTCTTTTCTTACTTTACATCAAATCAACTTTAATTATTTTATTTAAATATTATTTTAATATATTCACTAACAACTAACCATATCATTTTTTTTTTAAAACTTAACTGTAGTTAAAAAAAAACAAATAAAAATTAGTTGAATCCATAAACGATCACCGCAATTGTAGGGATTACTTCTTTCAATTTTTTGCATTCTAAGATCTGTTTTGTGCAATATATTGTGATTTCGTGGATATAGTATAGCATATTGGAATGCCTTCAAGCAGGCTCTGGAAATGAATGGGACTTTGCAGTGGGCACCCTTTCGGTTGAAGGAGCAAAGTTCAGAGGCAACTTTGGGTGATATTTATAACCGATCTACTTCATGTTTTTTGATCTGTATGGTTATAGTACATTATGATATTTATGATGACTTGAAGGATGATTTTTCTCTGCTTTTGTACTGTTGTGATTGCTTTGCTGATGAATTTTTTCTCTAAGCGTTGCCACGTGTTATGGTAGTAAAAGAAAAATGATAAAACTCCACAAAAGCTTATCAGATCACCCACCAGACACCGCCGCCGTCTTAGCCGCCATCATCACTGTTCCAAAATGGCGGCTGGCAATTACCGGTGTAGGGATGCCTTGCCCCTCGAAATTGAGTCAAACTTCGGTCGGTCGCCGACGTAAGCGTTGTGGTTCATAACACATGGCAACGCTTAGAGAAAACCATTTTAAAACCATTTTTCTTTTCACAACCATTGAGTCAAAATGGTTGTGATTGTCGTTGTATCTTTGTGAACAAGAAGCACAAACCTGTTACTACCATACGAGCGTATTTGTCTTGCGAAAAAAGATCTTCTTGCCTCGACTTTAACTTTTTTGTATACTGTAATTTTTACTGAACACTTCAGTTCATAAGATTCCTTTATAATTTGACTCTCAATTTTGTAACATTTTTTAAACACAATAATTAATCTCCAAAAGCTACTATTAACGAACCACAAATACGGTAGCTNATTTGTTGTGCATGATATTGGCCCGCAACAAAATCCTGGGCCCGCGACAAAAATAGGCTAATCTTGAATATGTGAGATAAATTAATCTCCCCGCAGACCCCATGATTCAATCTATCTGTACAGTCCAAAACAGATGAAATGACCATTTAACCCTAAAAAAGGCACGGGAAAATTACGTAACTGCAAGTAGTTTACTTTTAAATTCGAAATAATAATAACTGCTCATTATTCATATCACATTCACTCACATCAATATTTGAATGTTTAAAAATAAAAAACCACCCTTAAAAATAATACGTATGTCTGCAAAATTGAAAGAAAAAAAAACAAGTCCATAAAACATAAGAAAAAAAAGCATCGAAAAAATGAAAAGAAATATTAAAATAAGGAAGAATTTGACAAAGAAAAAAAGGAATTTTGCATCAAATTAAGCTTGAAAAAGAGAGATGGAAACGAAAATTCAAATTTGTACCTTATACTAAATCTGGAAAAAATGTAAGTATTTAATTAATGTTTTATAATATACAAAAATATTAATGAGAAAAAATAAATTAATTGATTTAATACAATTATTTTTTGTTTACAACTGATTGGAGAATCTTAAAAAAAAACCTAGAAATACACTTAAGAATATAAATAATAAATACAAAAAGAAAAAATAAAAACAACCAGTAAACAACTACAATATTCACTGAGTTCAAAAAAAACAAAAAAAAATTCACTGAACGCAATAAAAAAATACTATCTCACACCAAAATACAAAAAATTGTTCTTATCTGTTCTCCTCGAGTATGACAAGCAAATTGAAAAAATCTAAATTCAACTCAAACACCTCTCAATTGCAATTGAAATGAAGCTTCAATATAACCATGTCACATCTAACTAGGGGCACTTATAACCACACCACTCAACACAAATCTTTGTCTTCGATCGAGATTTTTCTTTTATTCCAAACGGCACACGAAGAAGCAGGTAGAAATGGTCAGACTCCTCCGTTCGATGGCATGTTCTTCTTTCATTTGTTTCTAAATTTCATTTTTTTTGTGTGTGTTTTTTTGCAGAGTTGTGTGTTGTGTTATATAAGATCAATATTTTTTTTTATTTTCTTTTTGAAGTTCTCTCTTAACCCTAACCCTAACCCACAGAACAGTGCATTTTGGATAATTAAAATTTCGGATGTTGCACAGGGAATTAGGAATGTTGAAGAAAAGAACATCAGGGGCACTTTAGTCAATCTATACCTTAATCTAACTTATTATCATGCCTAACAAATGTAGGTTATATTTTTATCCATTCTTAACCAAAGCACAAATCATGCAATGCAAACATTGGAACACTTTTATCTTAACAGTGCAATCCGGCCACAAGTGATAAAAATAGTCTAATCTCATCTTGGAAACCAAATGTGCTCTTACAATTTTGTACTGTTCACATTATTCTTTACGAGGCGGACTAGCGGAAAAAATTCATCCATCATAGGATTCTCTGTGTTCCGTTGGATATTAATATATATGTTCCCCTGCAGCCACATCTATTGTTTATTCTTTCCTTTTCTTTGTCTATGAAATTGATTCGATTTTGTCATATTAATTTAACAACTAACTTATATATTTACCAACGTGGTAATTCCATAATAGTCTTGACTAATATAATCCTTAAGTTGTATTGATACATTTAGTAATGGTATTGATTGTTTAATATAACATTGATTTGTTTTGGAAGTTCTCAATTGGCTAATTAATTTCCATGAAAACCTCAAATTAGCCTAATAAATACACATATATAATATAGTACACGGGTATTTTACAAGTTATGATTAAACTAGAAAAGTTTGCACAATTTTAGAAGTTTATGTTCAGTGAGCAAAAAACTATCTTATGCAATGGAAGAAACGTTAAAAACAAAACTAAAGTGATCGAAAAAATTTAGATAAATTTTATCGAATATAAGTTCATCACAAACAGTCAGAACAAACTAATTAAAAAAAGTTATTGAGAGAATATGGGATGAGTAATAGTATCGAAACGGGATGACTTTCGCCTCTTTGTAACGTGACGCAACACAAGAAATTAAAATAATTAAATATTCCTTCTTTAATAGGTGTCTGTTTTTTTTTCGAAACGAGATATATTTATAGGTGTCAATGTGTCATGTTCAATACATCTCCATTTTTTTTCCTTTTTCTTCTTAAAATCCTTGTGTATCTTTATATTTCACATATTAAAAGCCTTTTTCAACAATAATAATTAATATATTTTTGAAACATTATTAAACCTTAATTCAGGCAAACTAAGGGGGTGTTTGTTTTATAATTTATATAAATTCATACCCAAAATCTAACTCAACTTTAATTCAACCCTAATATCTTCAATATTATAAAATCTAACTCAACTTTAATTCACACCATCAGTTTTAATTTACTATTCATGCACTCAAATAATTTTAACTAGTCATCACTTCACGTAACCTCTCTCCTACTTTTACATCAATCAACTTTAATTATTTTATTTTAAATATTATTTTAATATAAAAGAAAAATTACGCTAAAAGCTAACCATACTACATTTTTTTTAAAGTTAACTCTGGTTATCCAAAAGAAACTCGTTTTGAACGGATATTTTTGTATCCAAGTACGCTCTGAATAATTGTAAATCACCCGTTCTCTCCCAAACAAAAAACCCCCGATTCTCAAACCCTCGTCGTTGCTTCTTCGCTGCGCAACCGTCGGGTTCTCCACTTCGATGCGGAGATGATCGACGCCTAGGTGAATTCCTTTTTGCTGCCGGTTTTGGTTCTAGTTCCCAATGTGGAGTTGTCCTCTCGGTGGGCTACTTTAGTGGAGATTTGCCAATGACTGGCGTGCAATTTTGTTTTCTCGAGCGCCGCTTGCCGCTTTCCTGGTGGAAGGTGCTAGGTCGACGCTAATACCTTTCCCGAATTCCATCTTTTCTCTAGGTGGCGAAGGAAGGTCTCCTTAGGCGGGGACTCTGTTTTGCTTTCGGTGGAAGCGGGTCGTGCTCGCCGGTGTTGTGTTTGAGGAGAGGATGGTGATCGGTCTCCAGGCTTTGTTGTTTGTTGTCTGGTGGTGTTGACTGGGGAAGGAGGTTTCAGTTTGTCAGCCCCGATCTAGTTAGCCTTAGTCGTTTTTCAAGAGTTGCTTGGTGTTTGTCTCCGGGTGTCTTCTTCATGCGTTGGAGTTTTGGAGTAGCAAGCCGGCCATGCAGTGAGGAGGGTTGTATTTGTTTGTATTAGTATTTTCTATCTTTTAGTAGTGTCTTATGTGTTTGTTTTGTGTTGTTGTTTTGTTGTAGTATGTTCTTGTTTTGTTGTGTGTTTTTTTGTTTTATGTGTTAAGGTCTAGCCTTAGGGAGTGTTTGTGTCTCCCATTTGGAGTGATTATTTCTCCCATTAGGAGAGTGTTGTTTGTGCCTAGTCTTTTACACATCACATCAACCTTAATTCACTATTCATCCACTCACATAATTTTAACTAACCATCACTTCAAATCATCTCTCTCATACTTTTACATCAAATCAACTTTAATTATTTTATTTTAAATATTTTTTTAATATACCCACTAACAATCAACCATACCACCTTTTTCAAAATTAACCAAATCAAACCAAAAAATCCAAATAAATCCAAAAACTTTATATCCAAGCATCCTCTAAGTATTGTTATTGGGCAATTGGTTGTAATCTTTTGAAGGTTTTTAATATATCAATCGTTTGGGAAAAAAGGAAAAACATTATTAAACCATGCTCCAATATTCTTTTTGACACACATTTTTTTCAGGAAAAACGAGAGAATGTATTAGTTACTTTCTTTGTCCAAGAATGATAAGCCAGATTAAAAAATAAGCCATTTCATAAATTAATTATTATAAATATATTGAATTTTTTTATAGTTGAAATCAAAGAAAGAGATGGTGAGTAGATTCGAAGGCCCAGATCGATCTTGTGGTAGGTCCGATGCTTGTGGTAGGTCCGAAGGCCCAGATCGATCTTCTTGACGGCGCCCCACATGCCTTGGCGGATACCGAGCTTGGCAATCTCCCGAGGGATGCCCATGTCTTCGTGATGGAAGAGTATGACTTGGCATGCGGTCGGTCGACCGTCTCTCTTTGACTCGGCTGAAATTCGAGAGAGAGAGAAGAATGATATTTAGTAATTAATTAAAATTATGAAAATCATTTTATTTTTATCAAAAATCCGAGGATAATAATATATAAAAAAAAAAAAAGAGGAATTGAAAATGTTAGTTATAAACGTGAACAACGTGTTCCAATAAAAGTTGGTCAAAGGGCAACCGAACAAGTAGTTTTTTTGTGGAAGGGAATTAGATATTATGTAATCCTCCTGTATATATAATTCCATAATAGCTGAGCCTAAGTGGCAGACTCGCACGTTTTGGAATATGTGGCAAATTTTTATGTTTTGTCATTTACTTTGGATAGATTTTAAGTTACTTCTAATCCAAAAACAACTAGGCCTGGAATAGCCATAAATATACTAGATCCTTTGAATTGCATTAATATTTTCATATAATTTTCTATTCTAAAAGTGGTTTATAAGGCATGATATTTTATCCCGGTCTTTCTCTTTTCTTCGGTCTTTCTTTTAAAATTATAAAAAAAGTAATAACTTAAATTATAAAAACATTTTTAGAGTTAATAATTTTTGTGTTTATTATAATTTTTTTAATATAATATAAATTAATCATCTAGATATGAGATTCGATTTAACAGTTATATTATATATAAACAGAATAAGTAAATAATTATATTTGACATTATAAATTATTTGGAAAAAAACAAATTATTTAAATTAATTTAACAAAAAGTAGTTATATTTTCAATAAAAATAATAATATATTTTTTTTTCAAAAAAAATATAAATAATGACATCAGTCGTGTAAGAGACTAATGTCATTTTCAATATAAATAATAATATATTTTTTCAAAAAAGCATTTAAAATTCAATTTTTTATTATTTTCTTAATTTTAAGTATAAAGGAACACCCGTGTACTAAACGGGTATTGTACTAATCTTTCACTAAATTCTTGTCATTTTCACCTATGAGTTATTGCGATGAAATGAAAATAACCTGTGCGAATGAACCAGCTTGAGTAGTACAAATCAACGCGTCTTGGTTTGTTACGACGTGGAACAGAAGAGTTCGGCACACCCTATTACAGTATTTCAGTCAAAAATAAATGTCATCAATAAGAATATTGATTGATGTATACAATTGAAAGAGAAATAAAGTTTAATAAGTATTTTCATTTTCAGACTAATTGAATTAGCAACCCTAGGAGCGAGGACCACAATTGACTCGACAAAATAGAAGTGAAGGATATTTGCCACCAATTGCTACTCTCAACATTTCAATTTCAATATCAGATGCCCCAAACAAAACATAAACTAAAAGTAAATTTATACCGACAAACAATTCTTTGGTACAAAAACATAAAACAAGACTTTCCGAGTATTGTCTAATTCATTTCTACATCAAACAAGACTCAGAATTGTCGAACTTCCCCAACTTTGAGAGGTAAACCTTAACCAGTATCATTACCAATCCAAGAATAATATTTTTACAGCCCTTACATACAACAA
This sequence comes from Striga asiatica, assembly GCA_008636005.1. Taxonomy (NCBI): domain Eukaryota; kingdom Viridiplantae; phylum Streptophyta; class Magnoliopsida; order Lamiales; family Orobanchaceae; genus Striga; species Striga asiatica. The sequence goes on along the minus strand of BKCP01006737.1, from coordinate 47,354 downwards.
TTACATAACCATCTTTACCACGTTATTTTTTATATTACCACACATTAAAAATGCTCAGGCATTCATTCATTTTCATCAGGCACTTCAAACTTGAACCCAGAATCTCCAAGACTGCACTGATATGAAGCGTGTGCTCGTAGAAGTCCACTAGAGTTTGAACCCAGAATCTCCAAGACTGCACTGATATGAAGCGTGTGCTCGTAGAAGTCCACTAGACTGCATTGATATGAAGCATGTACTCGTAGAAGTCCACTGGATGGTCCGATGTGACCCCATACATGCGGACAAAGTGTAAACCGTGATACTGTTCGCATCAAGATACAAAACATGCATTGAGAAATTAATCTCATGACGAATGTAGAACCAGTACAACTTCTCAACAAGGTAGGATACCGATGGCTTGTATCTTGCCCAATGGACCGGTGGGAAATCATCAACGCGGTTCCGTAGCTGCCTGCTAACTCTGGCTCCATAGATGACGGCACTGATGGTATACGCCCAACAATTGGCTTAAAAAAGAGGTTAAGGAAAGAACGTTTAACTACTAGTATGAATAAATCCTGCACGGGTAAAAGATATTCAATAATATTTATAAATTAAAAATTTATATTAAGTAATATTTATAAATTAAAAATATGGAATCAATATGTAATACAATTACTTTAGGCGTGAAATCAATTTTTTTTTTTAATTTTTTTGCTAATTTTTAGTTGCTATTTGAAGTAAATGTCATTGTCTCTTTATATATTAATATATATTGCAAAGCATAGAATTACTTGTGTCTCCTTGATCTACTACCGGCAACAGACAGTGTCTGCCAACGAATGCCGTCAGGGCTGATTTGTAAGATGGAACCGCACCGATCGATACTTCACTACCCTGACGGCATTCGTTGGCAGACACTGCCTACTGCCGGTGGTAGATCAAGGAAACACAAGTAATCCTATGCTTTGCAATATTTATTAATATATAAAGAGACAATGATATTTACTTCAAATAGCAACTAAAAATCAACAAAAAAAATAAAAAAAAAAACATTTGATTTCTCACTTAAAGTAATTATATTACATATTAATTCCATATTTTTAATTTATTAATATTACTTAATGTGAATTTTAATTTATAAATATCTTTTACTCGTGCAGGGACTCGGACTCATACTAGTAGTTAAACGTTCTTTCCTTAACTTTTTTTAAAGCTAATTGTTGGTCGTATACCATCAGTGTCGTCATCTATGGAGCCAAAGTTAGTATCGAGCACAGGCAGCTACAGAACCGCATTGATGATTTCTCACCGGTCCATTGGGCAAGATACAAACCATCAGTATCCTACCTTGTTCAGAAGTTGCACTGGTTCTACCTTCGTGGTTCTACCTTCGTCATGAGATTAATTTTCTCAATGGATGTTTTGTATCTTGATGCGAACGGGGCAGTGTGTATCACGCTTTACACTTCGTCCGCATGTATGGAGTCACATCGTGGAATCATTGGAAGTGGAATCATTGTTCCAGTCGTGGAGCACTCCTTCAAGGTCTCGGCATGTATCAGCATATCGTCCCATTTTAATCTAAATTCATCGTCCCAAAAGAAATCCCTCACCATTTCTGGTGTTGTATCTTCGTAGACTGTTCAACTCCTATACTGAGGAGGTCCAGTCTACAAGAAACCCAAAGAAAAAAGTTTACCCCAAAACTCATTTCAGCATCATAATCATCAAGAAAAAATGCTAACAAAACTCTGAATCAAAACGAAAGGAGTATATAAACTATTGCTGCAAAGTGGAAGTATTTTATTGACCTAAAATGAAATAGTCTACCTCAGGATCCCTTCTCCAAGCCTGATAGCTCATATTTGGTGTGGACCTCTCCATCATCTTTATCCAAGAAGGGCCTCCATCTTTTTCTTCAACTAATCTATGCAAATGTCTCAAATCATCTTCATTCACAAGGCTCGATTCCTCATTTTCTGCTACGGGCGAGCTGAAAGGAAGATAAACTCACATTAATTCAGCTACAATAGACTCATACAAGCATTTCAATACTTCACAACAAAAAAACAAATAAATAAATAAATAAACATCTAAAAGTAATGATGAAAACCTTATATCAGAAACTTAAGGCAAGGGTGAATTATCCTTTTCGAGCCCATCATCTGAAATCCAAGAAAAGCACCAAGCTGGCAATTGAAGTTTGAACAAGCTCAAGCTCGGGACTAAAGCAGAAAACTGTGGAAAAGTGTAATAAATTCTTGATTTCTTTGACATTATTTTATTCAAAGTATAATCCAGAAAATCCGGATTCAGATTATCGGCCCATTTTGGCCTCCACACCCAACCCACCAAGACGCCGACAATAACAGCCGCCCAAATTGGCGCCGTGAACTCAAGCAGCTCAAAAATCACATCTCCAATTGTGGGCCTTCGCAAAATCTCAAGAAAAGCGGCAAACAGAGCCATTATTACACAACAGGATGAGAAATCAAAAGGAGAAACAAAATCCCAGGTGAAGAAAATCAATTTTTCGAACAAAAAAGGAAGAAAAAAAGAGAAACCCTCGACCCAATCGGATTAAAGATTCAACCTTTAAGACGCGTAAGGGGGAAAAAAGATAAACCCTTCAACTACCAAATATAGACGGAGATTATAAAAACAAAGGGAAGAATAAGAATATTGAATTCGATTAGACAGATCTACAATTATATGCACAGATCTACAATTATATGCACAAACCAAATGGGAATAAAGAAAGGGGAACAAATTGCAGAAGAGTAAACGAAGAAGAACCCAAATATATAGGGTGAGTT
>BKCP01006737.1:25465-42812 GCA_008636005.1 Striga asiatica | reverse complement strand
TTAAAAAAAAAAAAAAAAATCGGGGAGAAAGGAAAAATAAAAAGGAAATAAACACCAGCACTGAATAATGATCAACAAGGAGCAAATTTACGATGAGCATAGCACACATATTACTGAATGTCAGCCCTAATGCGATGCCTCAAACGGATCACAAGCATAGCAGAAAAGAAACATAAACTTCATGGTTGCCAGTAATAACTGTCTAAACATTTCTAATTTATCAGACAACTCCAAAACACTCTCCCTATCATTATGTACTAAAGTGAAATCTTTCGAACTACATTAATTCTAAATAGTAATCGACTATCCCCCCACAAAAGCATAGAAAGACTCTAAACTTCTCATATCCAGATCTACATCTACTATTCTCCCGCATGAAGCTCATGTTACTTGGTCACATGTAGAAGAAGGAACACCTATATTCAAAATAGATAAGAAAATTGATCCAGAACAGTATGAATCTATTCTGTACGCATCATATCCTGTTGGCATTACACTTCGAACGGTCCAATATTCAAATGCATATAAATGTAAAGTGTACAACAGAACAAGATACTTTTGACAATGACTGTTACTTCTGTTACTGAATTTACAACTTTTGAGCATCAAAGACATCAAAGAATCCAACTGCATTTTCCTTCTCTCTGCACCCAAATAGTCTGATCAGCAGCTACTCCCAAAAGGGGCCAAGAATTCAAACAGAAACTTCACGTCACACTAAATATATTTGAGCTTCAACCTCAAATCATGCACGTAAACTGCATTTTTAATACAATAAAATTGCTTTCTTTCAAAGAAAAAAATGCAAACACAAAAATCTATTATGGCATTTCTCCTTAAACATCAATCACATCATGCAGGCAACAATTCACGAGTATTTCCTATGACATGCAAAAACAACGCCAGGCACACAGTAAGAATAACCGACGATTTGTACCCAACATATTTCACAACCTCATATCCCCTCTCGACAACTTCCTTATGAACAACATTCACACTCCTCTTCAAACCTTCAGACATTTTCCATAGGAAAAACTCCACAACCGACCTAACTGTCTCGAACGTAACTTTTCCAGTCACGTCAAGCACAAACTTCCGATTTCTCGGCACAGCCAGCGTTGACGAGACACTACTGACCCAACCACGGGCCTCCACCTCAGCATCTTTCCCGTTCCTCAATTTCGATATCTCGCGCTCATCAATCGATTTCGATGAGGTCAGCACATGGTGCGAAGTCTTCACGAGAGTCTCGACAGCCCCATTACACAGCGAGACCAAAACGTCGGTCACTTTATTCTGATGTTTGGGATTGGTGAGGCCCGAAAACATCTCGTCATAAAAGTTGACGTCCATTGTCTTGTCGAGATAGACTGCAACTGCTGTGCTAACAAAGGTCTTTATGCAATCGGCCACCAATATTCTGCACTTATCATCCGAAACCACATTCGCCCATGTGGGCAACGCTGAGGACCTCGACATCTCGTGAGACTCATCCGACCTGCCATGACTTGCATAAAATCCCAAAACCAAATTTCTTGCAAAACTACCAACTACGACTGAGGCAAAACCTGTACCTGCACTTGACATCAATTTATCCATAACCCTATCCAACAAACCCGGGCCCTTGAGGTCTTGGATCTCGGCCCGGTTAGTCTCCTTGTAACCCCTTAAAATGCCGACCGTCATAGATTGGCAAACACGAGCCACCGATTCAGAGAACTCCTCAGACCTGGCGATTTTCGAAAGTTGCCTCAAACTATTGGGGATTTCATCTGAATCCGACTCGACAAACCCCTTCAGATCCCTTGACACGATCGAAATTGTCTCGGAGGAATCAGAAACCATTTCGACAATCAAGACAAGGGATCCAAACAGCTTCAACAATCTCCTTCTCTTTCTGGCCACAGAAGGGGAGTGATACACTTTGTACACACCGTATGTGGAAAATCCGACCAATCCCAGCAAAACTATCCATCTCCTCTTTCTTTTGGTAAAATCCAGACCCCTTTGCACCAACCCACTACCCATAGAGCTCAAGTGAACCCAAAATACAGAATTATCCCCTTTACTTTAAATAAGAGGAACCCAAGAGCTCCAATCAGCTAGACCCGGGTCGGGGCGACCAAAAGAGTAAAGATATTTGAGGGATTTTCAGATAATTGAAAAATCAAGAAGTTCAGGCAAATATATTTGCAAATTCCGACTCCCGAGGACCCCTCCTCACGGTTCACTACCCTGATTGGTGCAATAATTACTAGGATATACAATTGTAACTTGCCAATAATTACTCTATGGAAAGAAAGATGAGCTCCATGAAACCCACCTGCGACAACGAGTCGTTGACCGGAGCAGAGAGATTTAAGAAAAGAGGAGAGACGAGAAGGGGTTTGTTTCGCATAAAAAAAATTAGCACCAAAAGAGGGGGATAACGAAGGGGGGCAAAATGGAAATTAGGTCCGGCGATTGAACCTAAGGTTCACAGGGATTGGCGGATATTTTGTTGTCTTCCATGGAAGAGTGGGGCAACTGTTTTATTGATAGGTAGGATAGCCATTGGCTGGCCGGGAGCCCTTGTCACGTGCCATTGTGATATTTTTCATTTTATTTAGTTTTAAGTTAATATTTTACTAGTAATTATTATGTAATCCGTGCGATGCACGAGCTGTACATATTTTAAAAAAATTTAATAAAATGAAGGTCATTAATCAATAAGTTATAATACGTAGGACATTCATAAAGTAAGTATAAATTCCCAACCAATATATCTTCTCCGTAAGGCAATAATAATGGATAATGTAATGTCAGATATGAAGCATTAAGTTCATTTATCCGTTGAAGACGACCACTCTTAGTCTCAACCAATATATCTGTCGCCCAAACATTGGTCGAAATCTCCGACAATCAAAGCAGCAACTTCAGAGCTTGCGGGTAGATTATAGCATCTCGCATCATTGTATTTTTTTCCTATTAGACGTATTCTGACATTAGGCTGATCGTGGTTCTGCATCCTATTGCGAGCCATGCAAAATGACTTAACCAACTCGTTGTTTTCGTCTAACATTTGTTTCAATTCAAGTTGTTATCACCATCTCTTTGCCTGAAAAATAAAATTATTATAAGCATAATGAATAATATTTGGATACATGTGTTTTTCATCATATTAAATTTTACATACAAACCTCACAACATTCATTCTATTTAAAATTTCGTTTTCGGTATCATATATGTACAGCTGTGCAAATTTTGGAGATGACTCATGCAAATGCATTTCATTAGTCACTTTACAGGTATAACATATGCATGTTTAGCATTTGATGTGTTTAACTTTTCAACAAATTTTTATACATGAAAAACCATTGAAATATGCCCAGTTTTGTTTTTTTTTTAAAAAAGAAAGGAGGATGAAAACGAAGATCAAATAATGCGTCTCCAGCATAATTTTTTTTTTCTCAATAACGTCCTCTCCTCCAATGTCAACTTCCATCCCAATCAACAGGGAGCGATAGATAAGATTCAAGTTTGCCAAAACATATCAAATCCATCACATGGGATTTGGCAAGAAAATTACAGAACCATACCAACACAACACGAATCATTTATTTAAATAAAATAAACAAAAATTATGTGGAAAAAAATAAAGGAAAAAAAAGGCTGTGGACAAATTTAAAACGCGCGGATTCTGAAAATCCGCGTTTGACTAATCGACTGAAACACGGATTTTCAGAATCCGCGTTGACTTATTTTGACCAAAACACGGATTATGAGAATCCGTGTTTGCTTAATGACGTGATAACCCTTAATTAATCCATGTAAAAACGTGTTTTAAAAATCCGTGTTAGGTAACACGGATTCCCATAATCCGTGTTCAATGATAACACGGATTCTGAAAATCCGTGTTTATATATTTATTTATTTATTTTTTATAAACACGGATTTTAAGAATCCGTGTTTTTTGTATTTATTTATTTAATTTTTTTTTTGTTAAGCTCGACTCTTTGATGTTCACGAACTTGTTTACCAGCAATCGCGTTTATTTTAGCTGAATTTTTATTCTTATCCTTCAATATAAAAGTTTTTTATAAATTTTGATTTAACATTTTGAACATGAAATAATATCACTTTAATATCAATTCATTCGTCAAATTATAAATCTACCATTCATACATACATACACCAAATACTATATAAAAAAAGTCAACCACAATTACCGATAAAAAAAAATGAACCATAAAAAATGTATACAAAACCATCAAAAATAAATATCTGAAAATCTAGTACAAAAAATAAAAGAAAAAAAAATCTCCACAAAATCACAAAATACAAAACAAACTAACTAACTAGGAGTAAATGCAACCTTAGCCCTACGATTTCGTGACCCTCTCCGAGACCCCGGTACCGAAGAAGACGATCCTGCAGTCGGTCCAGGCATGACTGGTTCTTCTTCTTGTCCACCTAATTAATTAATTTTTGTAAAAAATCAGTATTTCGACCGGACAAATAAATAAAAACAAACAAAAAAAATATATATTTGTAGTTAAATAAAAAAATCTCACCTTCTTCGTCTTCTTCATTCCCGGGGAATGCAGCGGCGGGTTCGCGGTCACGGCGTCTTCTCCCTCCACCAATGTATTAAATTTTCGTTTCCACCTATTCTTCGATTTCATTATCGTAACCCTATAGTCAACCAACACGGAAGAGCACAATTTTCGTTTCCACCAATATGTTTGTTATCATTTTTATTTTATTTTAATGCCGTACACGTTATTTTATTTAATATTTAATATATATTCAGCAAAATGTGACTCATATTCACCTCCTCTGTCACTTCTTATCACCTTAATCTTTTTATTTAGTTGATTTTCAACTTCATTTTTATAGAGAATAAATTTCTCTATCGCTTCATCTTTATTTTTGAGAAGATACACATAACAAAATTTAGTGTTATCATCTACAAAAGTAATGAAATATTTATTTCCACCACGTGTCGTGACAGCTTTTAAATCACATACATCAGTGTGAATTAAATCAAGTGGTTCACTATTTCTTTCAATAGATTGAAATGGTAATCGTGTTAATTTCGCTTCAACACAAGTTTCACACTTATGTTTTGAATCAATATGGAACATAGGTATGCTTTTCAATTTTATTAACCTGCGCAGGGTATTATAATTGACATGTCCCAGTCTACCATGCCACACAATGGAAGACTCAAGCATATAAACAGAAGGATTAACATTTTTATTAATTGTCATCACATTGAGCTTAAACAGCCCATTACATTCATAACCCTTCCCTATAAATGCTCCATTTTTTGTCAAAATGACCTTATCAGATTCAAACACTACACGAAAACCATGTTTGATCAACAAAGAACCAGACACTAAGTTCTTACGAATTTCTGGTACATAAAGTACATTATTAAGAGTCAATTCTTTTGCAGATGTCATCTTCAGTACCACTTTTCCCACTTCTTTGATGTCAGAAATGGCAGAATTTCCCATGAAGTGCTTTTCTCCATCCACCGTCTCGTCAAGGACATTAAACAGTTCCTTGTTTGAGCAAACATGACGGGTAGCACCCGTGTCAATCCACCATTCATGTGGATTTGAGCCCACCAGATTTACCTCGGATATAACTGCTGCGAGGTGCATCTCATCAACATCTTTGGTCAGGATTTCCACCATGTGGGCTTCTTGATTTTTCTTTGGCAACCTGCAATCAGATGCCTTATGGCCAGATTTGTTACAGTTATAACAACTTCCAGAAAATTTTTTCTTGAAAATTTGTTTCTTTGGCCCCATTACTGCCTTGCCAGTATTGTCATATTTTTTCTTATTATTTTTACGTGAGCTTTCACCATGCTCAACAACATTGGCCTTGGCCCAAGAAGGATTAACCAGTTTGTTGTCGTAGCCCTTGTTGTCTTCTTCAATTCGAAGTCTAACAACAAGATCTTCAACAGTCATCTATTTTTTCTTATGTAATAAATAATTTTTGAAATCTTTCCAGCTCGGTGGAAGCTTTGCAATTATGGCGGCCACTTGGAAAGTTTCATTCACCACCATTCCCTCGGAATGGATATCATGCAAGATTATTTGAAGCTCTTGCACTTGACTTATTACAGTCTTCGAGTCAACCATCTTGTAGTCCAGAAACCGGCCTACAAGAAACTTCTTGGCTTCAGCGTCTTCGGTTTTGTATTTTTTATCCAAAGACTCCCACAGCTTCTTCGCTGTTTTGATAGAACTGTACACGTTGTACAGCGTATCGGCCAAGCAATTCATTACATAATTTCTACACAAGAAATCTGAATGATTCCATGCATCAAGCGCACTCACAGCTTGAATATCCGGATTTTCCCCCAACTTTGGAGGATTTTCCGTCAAGAACCTCGCAAGATTCAACGTAGTGAGATAAAACAACATCTTTTGCTGTCAACGCTTGAAATTCAAGCCGTTAAATATTTCCGGTTTATCAGCATGATTTACCGGAACATTAACAGAAGGAGAAATAGAAATTGTAGTAGCTCCACCGGTATTAGCAACGCCAATAGTATTTTGCTCAGCAGCCATCTTTAATCGAATCTGTTTTAAGATTGTAGGGAACTGTATCGGGAAAATAAAAATAAGATGGTTAAAATAAAAATACCGAGGCCTGTGAGAACATAGTGTCCTTAAAACAGATTCGCCCTGTATGAGCGTCTGTTTCCCAGGATACAACGGAAGAACCGGAACTAATCCGGCGAACTGGAACTATGCCTGGACCAAAACAATTAAAACAATAATGGGGAAAAAGCCTTTATGTGGGTTTTTTCTTTTCTTGGTGTTATCTCACTCTCGTGTCTTTCTCTTCAAAGAAGACAAGCTCTTATATAGGCTAAGATAAAGGACTTCATTAATTAAACCATTTAATACAAACTTAATAAAGTTAAATTAAATGTAACATTAATAAAACTAAGTTACAAGTTTTGAAAATGAAGACACAGTTTCAAATTCATTTTTCAGTTGCAAATTCATTCACACTTTTCCAACAGTTTCTAGGTTTGTGTCTTGGGCCAATGTCTTGTCTTGCTTGGTGTTCGTCTCCGAGTGTCTTCTTCGTGCTTTGGAGTTTCAGAGTAGCTTGCCGGGCAACGAAGAGGGCTTTATTCATATTGTATTAGTATTTTATAGCTTGTCTGTTTTGTGTTTTTGTTGTAGTAGTGTGTTCTTGTTTTTTGTTATGTGTTAAGGTATAACCTTTGGGGGTGTTTGTTTTTCCTATTTGCGGGGTGGTTCTTTCTCTCATTAGGGGAGTGTTGTGTCTAGTTTTTTAAGTCTTGTGCTTCTGGCTCGGGGTGGATCCCCTCGTAGAAGCCTTCTTTCACCTTTGTGTTTGATGTTTTAAATGGAAAGGTGCTTAGTATTGTGAGTGGACAATCGGTTGTAATGTTTTAGAGGATTTTATTATATCTATCATTTGAAAAAAAAAAAAAACATTTTTTATAAACCTTGCTGCTAGTCTAGCTCTATCTCTACTCATATTTGGATTGAGCTGAATGTTGTCGTTGTCGTCACCCACTTGACCTCGTGCCACTAGGGCTCGTGGCAGATTCAGCACCCGCTCATGCGCATCAGATCCACACTTCAGTGGATCCGCTACACATCTTTCGCGAGAGGAAACGGCCCGCTGACTACCTAGCCAGCCTAGGTGCCATCACTCCCCACAGCAGCATTTTGCACCCGGACGACACCTCTTTCTGCCTCCGTACTCTTGTACGGATGGATCAGGATGGCTACCTCTCTTTCAGATTTTAGTGGTCGTTCTGTATTTTGTGTTTTGTTACACTTTGTGGTGCAGATTGCTCGTTTGGGCATGTCAGTCCAGGATCAGACTTTGCTTTTTGCTTGTAGTTCTTTTCATTTTTTTCGATTNGTATGGTAAGGTAGAGCTAAATTTGAAAAATGCTCCAATATTCTTTTTGACAAACATTTTCTTCCAGAAAAAGGAAAGAATGTATTAGTTATTGTCTTTCTCCAAGCATGATGAGCCAGATGCAAAAATAAGCCATTTCATAATCAATAATTACGAATGATTTTGAATTTTTTATTGTTGAAATTTATGAAAGAGATAATGAGTAGATTCCTTTAGAAATTGACTAGTAAATGAATGATTTCTCCATGAAAAATCTTTGCGCCCTATTTCCATATATTTTAAAATATTTAGTGAGGAGAGTAAAGATAAATTGGGCTGGACATTATATTTAGACCTTGGAAACGTAAAATATGTAGGACTAGGCCATATTTTATTGTCAAGATATTAATATGAACAACTAACTATACACTGCACTTTGTCTGCTTGGATTGGAGCATTGTGGTTTTAGTTGAAGATATCCGTTCTCTCGTCTGCTTTTCCAGTTTGCTCGGTTGGATTGTGTTGTTAGTCTGAGGGGCTTTTTGTATTTTCTTTTGTGGTGCAGTTATTTTCTTTTTGTTTCTGGTTAGAGTAGTTTTTGTTGGATTTGTGTATGGCCGCCTGTGGTCTCTAGGGGTTGCATTTGCGCTAAACCCACTGGTTTGTACTTTGCCGGTGATGACCAAACTTGGCCTCAATTGGCCCAGTTGTATATTTTGAGGTGTGCTATAAAATTTGATGTTTGAAAAGAAACAAAAAACAAAAAAACAACTACAATACACTACACATAAAGTTCATGAGCTTCACCCATAAAAAATCATCAAATCCATTTATAGTTCTTCTCATCAACTTCATTATATGTGTACTTCACAAAAATATTTTCATTTTATGGCATTATATCACTAACTTCATCATTCTCATCACAAATTAAAAACAAAACTTACTTTGAACTCTATTGCTGGTGATTTTCTTGGCTGATTTTTTTACCCTTCAATACAATGTGGACCAAAACAATTGATCAATAGTTATTACATCCTCAACAGTACGTATGAACAAAAGCCGATTAGTTCCAAATTTTGATATAAAGATCAAAAGAAAATAATCGTAAAGGGCACCGGATTTTTCTCACTTAAGTGTGACTATATAGTATATATATAATCTTCTCATCCCAAACCATTTTGCTCGATTGATCATAAGCTCCTACCCGTTTTCACAAACCTTCTCGCGACACCAAATATAACGGCTTTGGTCAAAAGCCCGTGATCAAGAGTGCAAGCGAGCGCAAGGGCCCCACCGAAAACAAGCAACTTTGGAAAACCTTTGCCCCGTGGCTTTTCTGCCGAATCAATCGGGCCCACTTCCGAAAAATCTCTACTCGGGCTTGAATCGGGAGAACTAAATTTGGTGTTGATTTGGGCCATGGAGGCACTTGGGGAAAGTGGGCCTCCCAAAGCCCGATGCTTGTGGTAGGCCCGAAGGCCCGGATCAATCTTCTTGACGGCGCCCCACATGCCCTGGCGAATACCAAGTTTTGCAATCTCCCGAGGGATGCCCATGTCTTCGTGATGGAAGAGTATGACTTCGCATGCGGTCGGTCGACCGTCTCTCTTTGACTCGGCTGAAATTCGAGAGAGAGAGAAGAATGATATTTAGTAATTAATTAAAATTACGAAAATCATTTTATTTTTATCAAAAGTCCGAGGAAAATAAAAAAGAGCAATTGAAAATGTTTGTTATAAACGCGAACAACGTGTTCCAATAAAAGTTGGTCACGAACAAGGAGTATTTTTGTGGAAGGGAATTAGATATTATGTAATCCTCCTGTATATAATCCCATAATAGCTGAGCCTAAGTGGCAGGCTCGCACGTTTTGGGATATGTGGCAAATTTTTATGTTTTGTCATTTGCTTTGTTGGATAGATTTTAATTTACTTCTAATTAAAAACAACTAGGCCTAGAATAGCCATAAATATACTAGATCCTTTAAATTGCGTTTATATTTTCATATAATTTTCTATTCTAGAAGTGGTTTATAAGGCATGATATTTTATCCCGATCGTTCTCTTTTCCTCGGTCTTTCTATTAAAATTATAAAAAAAGTAATAACTTAAATTATAAAAACATTTTTAAAGTTAATAATTTTTGTGTTTATTATAATTTTTTTTATATAATATAAATTAATCTGAGATGAGCTTCGATTTAACATCTATATTATACATAAACAGAATAAGTAAATAATTATATTTAACATTATAAATTATTTGGGAAAAACAAATTATTTAAATTAATTTAATAAACAGTAGTTATATAATATAAGTTCATTTCGATTCGTTGGCTACGCTTTGAATAAAAAGTAGTTATAATAAAAAGTAGTTATATGCGATGAGTAAGTCGTATAAGAGACTGATGTTATTTTCAATATAAATAATAATATATTTTTTTCAAAAAAGCATTTAAAATTCAATTTTTTTTAATTTTTTAATTTTAAAGTATAAATTTTTTAAGAAACACCCGTGTACTAAACGGGTATTGCACTAGTTTTTCACTAAATCCTTGTCATTTTCACCTATGAGTTATTGGGATGAAACGAAAATAACCTGTGCGAATGAACCAGCTTGAGTAGTACAAATCAACGCGTCTTGGTTTGTTACGACGTGGCACAGAGGAGTTCGCCACACCCTATTACAGTATTTCAGTAGAAAATAAATGTCATTTTCAGACTAATTGAATTAGCAACCCTAGGACCACAATTGACTCGACAAAATAGAAGTGAAGGATATCTGCCACCAATTGCTACTCTCAACATTTCAATTTCACTATCAGATGCCCCAAACAAAACATAAACTGAGAGTAAATTTAACCGATAAACAATTCTCTGTTACAAAAACATAAAACAAGACTTTCCGGGTTTTGTCTAATTCATTTATACATCAAACAAGACTCAGAATTGTCGAATTTCCCCAACTTTGAGAGGTAAACCTTAACCAGTATCATTACCAATCCAAGAATAATATTTTTACAGCCCTTACTTACAACAATTACAAAACCATCTTTACCACATTATTTTTTATATTACCACACAATAAAAATGCTCAGGCATTCATTCATTTTCATCAGGCACTTCAAATTTGAACCCAGAAAACAAGCAGCCAAATGTTTACCAAAAAACAAAAAACAAAAACAAATGTGAACAATGTTCTCTTACCTTTGTTACACAATAATACGTCCGTCCTGAGTCCCAAATCCTTCGGCCTATTATGTACTCTCTGTCACTACAAAAGAATGGGAACTGCACGGAAATAAAAGAACACATCCAATCAACATAAAACCATCACAATTCATCATACCGAAAAAAACCCAAGAGAAAATAAAATAATAAAAAAAATAAAATAAAATCTCTCCCTCCCTACCTTCCGCACCCATTGAACCATCATTGTTCCAGTCGTGGGGCACTCCTTCAAGGTCTCTGCATGTATCAGCATATCATCCCATTTTAATCTAAATTCATCGTCCCAAAAGAAATCCCTCACCATTTCAGGTGTTGTATCTTCGTACACAGTTCGACTCCTATACTGAGGAGGTCCACTCTACAAAAAACCCAAGGAAAATATTTTCCCCCAAAAACTCATTTCAGCATCATAATCATCAAGATAAAATGCTAACAAAACTCTGAATCAAAACGAAAAGAGTATATAAATTATTGCTGCAAAATGGAAGTATTTTATTGACCTAAAATGAAATAGTCTACCTCAGGATCCCTTCTCCAAGCCTGATAGCTCATATTTGGTGTGGACCTCTCCATCATCTTTATCCAAGAAGGGCCTCCATCGTTTTCTTCAACTAATCTATGCAAATGCCTCAAATCATCTTCATTCACAAGGCTCGATTCCTCATTTTCTGCTTTGGGCGAGCTGAGCAGGAAGATAAACTCAAACTAATTCAGCTACAATAGACTCGTACAAGCATTTCAACACTTCACAACAAACAAAAAAAAAGATAAATAAATAATTAAATAAAAATCTAAAAGTAATGATGAAAACCTTATATCAGAAACTGAAGCCAAGGGTGAATTATCCTTTTGGAGCCCATCATCTGAAATCCAAGAAAAGCTCCAGGCTGGCAATTGAAGTTTGGACAAGCTCAAGCTCGGGACTAAAGCAGAAAACGGTGGAAAAGTGTAATGAAGTCTTGATTTCTTTGACATTATTTTATTCGAAGTATAATCCAGAAAATCGGAATTCAGATTATCGGCCCATTTGGGCCTCCACACCCAACCCACCAAGACGCCGACAATAACCGCCGCCCAAATTGGCGCCGTGAACTCAAGCAGCTCAAAAATCACATCTCCAATTGTGGGCCTTCGCAAAATCTCAAGAAAAGCGGCAAACAGAGCCATTATTACACAACAGGATGAGAAATCAAAAGGAGAAACAAAATCCCAGGTGATGAAAATCAAATTTTCGAACAAAAGAAGGAAGAAAAAAGATAAACCCTCAACACAATCGGATTAAAGATTCAACCTTTAAGACGCGTCGACGACCGGCGGGTTGGAAGAAAAGGGGGAAAAAAGATAAACCCTTCAACTACCAAATATAGAGGGAGATTAGAAAAACAAAGGGAATAATAAGAATATTGAATTCGATTAGACAGATATACAATTATATGCACAAACCAAATGGGAATAAAGAAAGGGGAACAAATTGCAGAAGAGTAAAGGAAGAAGAACCCAAATATATATTATAATACATATCAAGTAATAAAATAAGAAGAAATCAAAACTGGGGTGCCAGTTGAAGAATATCTACTAAAAAAATGGAGATGAGCTAGAAGAGATGATAAGGAGGTTTAGAGATAAGAGGCAAGATTACGCATTGGTCAGATTGCCGTAGGCCCACAGCTGTTTTATATTACACACAAACATTCAGTCTTGTTCTCCACCTCACTTGTGTCCACAAAATCTGATGCTGAGAAAATCCAGGATTATGAGTTTTGTACAGGGAAGTTGAAACTGCCAGAAGATAATAAAATTGTTGGGGACTTATTGTTTGGTTGATTGAGTAGGGTTTGAGAGTAGTAAATGCAAGTATTATTATATATTTATTTAAGAACATAGATTGCAGCTGGGAATAGGGAGACTCCAACCTGGCTTTAATTTTTTTTTTTATATATATATATATATATATATTTAGCAGTAAAACATATTCTAATCATATTACACTGACTTAATATTACATTGACTTAATAGTTAATACATGATAAATTTATTTAGCCCAAAAAAAAAAGGAAAGAAAAAAATAAGAAAAAAAGAAAAACAACATTACCATTTTTTTAAAAAAGTAGCAAATCAATTAGATAAGAATATTTATGAATTTATTTAAATGCAAGCAATCTTTATATAAATACGGTTAAAAAGTAATAATTAATATTTTAATATACTATAACAACATATCACATATTTAATGATTGATTTTTCAGTCATTTCACATTCTGATTCATGGAGGAGTCGGTCTTACCATACAATTACTGTAATTTTTTATTGTTGGATAAACACAATATATTCACATACCTACATAGGTGTGCTGTAGATCATCAAACGGTAAAAAATACAATAACTTGTAGTAGTTGAAATGAACCGTGATTAATGTGACTTACATTAAATATATATAAGAAAAATATCTTCATACTTTATTTTTTAAACATAGCACTAGTGATGTAACTCAAGCCGATTTGAGTTGAATACATCCTGTTCAAATTCGTGTTTGTTTAATATAAATAATGCTACTTTTCCCGTCATTTGCCTACTCCCTTGCTACTCCCTCATTGTAAAACGTATTCCGAAAATATGTTTTATGGAAGTAGTATAGTTGGTTTAATATACATGCATGTTTCGCTTGGATCATTTAATAAATTAAGCTCAATCAAATTCTGCCCGACTAGTTTGAATTTTTCAATTATTTTTATGTTTTATTATATGAACTTGTTGAGTTTGAGCTTTTACGAGACAAATTGGGTTGTGCTTGCTTTCAACTTTGCTCGAATATACATAATACAGTAGCCCATAATATGATTTAGGGTTACACAACTGGTTAGGTAAGTCGAATTATCATACATTTTTTTAACAAAAATACATATTTATACCATGAAATGTCATATTTTTGTTTGTATTATTATTTTTTACAGTATGACATTTTAATTTAAAAATATGCATACTTTTGAAAAAAATAGTTGTCTACCTTTACATATGCAATTATGCATAACAATAGTCTTACCGTTTTAGAATAAATATATCTTTTGAATTATAGTACTATTATTGGGCAGATCGTTACACCTTTACCTCTAAAGTTTTTCAATAAATTGCATACCTTTTTACACATATAATCTAATTTTTAAAAATAAATAATATGAAAATATGACATTTTTCAATATAACTATATCTTGGGTCTGATCATCTTTTTACGTGTTTTGACAAATATTATAGTGGCCAATGAGATTTGGTTTTAGAAGGGTTTTTTGGTCTGTGATGGACCGTGTGCTCGTTTTTCACGTGTTTTTAGTCACTTCAAAATTCAAATTTGGTTTTTGACTTAAATCCAAATTCTTTATGCAGTTAGGTATCACTTTCTTTGCAATGACATAAATATGGAAATTGTGGTTTGTGATGAGCCATGTTTTAGTTTTATTTAAAATGATTTATATTTTTTTGGAATCAATTCACAAGCTAGTTTAAATATAAAAGTTTATTTGAATAATTAATTTATATTTGGCAGTAAATTAATAATTGATTTGACATAATTTGGCTGTTTAAAAGAAATTCATTTTAAAAAGTTATATGGACTTTTCGAAAAGTCAATTTTCCAAAAGTGCATTCTATAAATGAATTTTCACAAAAAATACCCATAAACAAGCACTTAAGTTTTTCGTACTTTTTCATACAATTATGTATATGAATGTATAATTTGGTTTTAACTGATTCCTAGATATTTCAGTATTTTGATTGTAATATTTTTACATCTCTTCCGTAAATTATTTTTGTCTTGCCATTGTCTACAATTATTTTATCACTTGTAAACTATTTATTTACATAGCATAATAATATTTTTTCACTATATCTATTCCCAGATGTCAGTCGATTTTACGAGAACTAAAGTACTAACACAAATACTTCGAAACAACTGAATAAATCTAAAGATACATTCAATTTGGTACATCTTCGAAAATTTACATTTAAATTAACCCCTAATTCATTATTTTTTCCATCCATTCCAATTTTCTTTTCCTATTAAAATACATAACAATACATTAGAAAGAGGAGGAGATAAATGGTGATGGTGTAGAAGAACAAAACATGTGAAATCACTAGCTACTATCTATACTTATATAATAAGGGGTACCATTTACGAAATTTAGTAAGTTGAAAAGTCAATGCAATAAATGAATTACTATTTTGAGCAATATAATATAATATCATATCTATCATTATATTAAAAGATTAACCATTTAACATTTTTAGCAAGTTTTTCCCGCTAAATGCATTTAATGTCTCCTAAAAATAAAGCAGCATTAAATGAATTAAATGTTGCCCTTAAATCATGACAGTTGTTAATTTAGTTTGGAGAAAATCGTGGTAACTAAAACAAACAACATTAATTACGACTGATTTAATATTTAAATGGTAAACAAATATTACTTTTTTATAACTGATTTAAATTTACGTCTGTTTAAAATAAAAAACTATTTTTGTAATTTCAACAAATTTGTACCTTTTAATGTACGGCTGATTTAAAATTAAGAATTTACTTTTGTATTTTCACAAAAAATCATATAAAGAAGTATGGCTGGAATAATAATAAAAAATTAATTTGTTAAACCATATTTTGCACTCATAGATACGAATTCTCATCAAATTCAAGATTCAAAATTTTGAAGAATGTATATATATGTGGACTGATTGAAGATATATGATTCCTTATATTAAGGAATTTTTTTCGATAAAAAAAAAATATAAACTTTAAATATAGATTTTATTAGTAGTGTATACCAAAGAATATTGTTACATTTAAAATTCCTATGAAGAAGAATTCTATTAATTTTTAAATTCAACATCTCATAAAGATAATATAATACACATTTACATTCTATGAAACAATATTTAATACCCACCGTTCAACATGCATAAAATGTAAAATTACCTAACATGAATAATTTTTTAACTTTCTAAAATCAGTACACAATTTGTTCGGTATGTACTAATAGTCTAATAGTTAAGAGTTAATATTTGTTATGACATCTATTGGTTGGAAAGAATTCCATTTTGTATGGAATTCGAAATGAAAAAACATATTCTGAAAATCAAATCTGGTTTAGAGATCGATGTCTTAATGACCTTAAATTATGCAAATATATTGTTTCAGTTTTTAGGATTCTTTTTTATGATCTCAGTCTTTGCATTATATGAAATCTATACTTATATAAAAAGTCATCCTATTTACTAGAAATAGTAGGCAGAAAAACCAAAGGTAATTAATGCTTGCTGGAAATAGAATGATATTAATTATAAATTTGTTTTAGTATTTATAGGCCTGACATTAAGGATTTGTTATGGGATAAAAATCAGAACCGATTTTCTTACCTTTGCTAGAAAAGTCAAAGGTAAGTATAGATTTGTTTTATCCCATAGCATCGGTTTAGTTAAGAAAATCCCATCAAATCAGTTTTGTATGTCAAGCCTATGAATAAAGATTTAATCGGTCAAAATTAAATCCTTATCTTACATCACCCATAAATAAAGTAGATGTCAAGCCTAAATTGAAGGGTTTAGTTGTCTATATAGTCATTGATTTACGTAAATACATCTAATGTTTAAAGTTTGTGTAGATTGAAAATTTCTTCTTATCTTTATACAAAAAATCTTATTATTATTGTATGGAAAATCAAACTCATAATGTTGTCGAATACTATCCTATTGTATAATTTTCCTGCGTATTATAAAACTTTTATTGAATATTGCATTTTATAATATAGTATTCCTCAAATAAATATATCCCGTGCCACGCACGGGTCACGTACTATATATATCCCGTACATTTTTCTGTATTCATGTATATAATTATAAGTCTGGATAAATAGCCTTAAAATTGTGCACCCCGTGCATCGCACGGGCTCTGTACTAGTTTCAATCCAAATGATTGAACTTAAGTTTCAAAAGCTATTTGTTTGGTCAGTCAAAATTTATCCCATTCAAACAAAAAAATTAAACAAATATTTTCATAAAAACTAATACTGATCTCATCTGATATATTTCGCTAAAATCACCAATATAATTAAGAAAAAGTAATTGTTACTATATATTTTTTTCCCAGAAATACATATCATTAACTCATTATTGTATATTTTTGTACCACACCAATTTTAATCCTCATTATTTTTATCATATATATATATATATTAATCTAAA
>BKCP01006737.1:12818-25382 GCA_008636005.1 Striga asiatica | reverse complement strand
CTTCTAAAACACCATTTCTTGACAAGATAGATATTGATGTATGTTTGCTTTACACAAAGGTTGTGATAATATTGATCAGTGTATTAAAATCAAGGTTAGTGTTGTGATTGAATCCAACAGAGTTGAGTTTCAATATTTTGAATTCGTGCAAACATTATTCGCATTCGTTCGTTTAGTTGTTCGTCAAAATTTGAGTTCGTTCATGTTCGAATAATTTAATAAACAAGTTTTACTGAAATTGTTTGATTAGCTAAAGATCAATTAGTTTGAAATCGTTCAAGTTTCAATAATTATAATAAAAATAACAGTAATAATAATTTAGAACTTTTTATTATTAATAATATCAGACATGTAAATATAAAAGAAAATATATTGGATCAATGTTCATGGACATTATTTAACATTCGCGAGTGAGCTCGTATTTTTTTAATTATTAAATGAACCTAATTTTGTTGTTTAAGCTCAGATATACAAGCTATGTCTTTCTATAACTCAAGAAATAAAAGTCCTTATGTGTCAAACAACAAGTATGAGTAGAAAGTGTTGTAAAACTAGAGAGAAAATAGAGAATATAGAGAATGCTTTCTCTTGATCGTACTTTCATTATAACTTAAGCTCCTATTTATAGGAAAACTTCTGATGGCACAATCGTAATAATACAATTACAACAGGGGCAAAATAGTCATTCACATATATTATTTTAAATCCCACGAGGTGCATGCACCTATATTTAACACTCTCCCTTGAATGACTATTATCTAAATATCATTATTCGAATAAAACATAATTTAAGCATATTGAAGTGTATGTTGTGGTCATCAAGTACCGCTGCTTCAACGTTAGTAAAACCAGCTGGGACAAAACCTGATCATTTTAGAATCAATCTATTACTTCCTCGGAAAAACCCGGTGGGACAAAACCTGAGCATTGTGGAAGCATAACATTGCTCCCCCTCAAATAGATCATCTTTAGTGGAGTATCCACGTGCTGCCTCATTAAAACCTTATCAAGAAAACCCAATGGGAAAAAACTTGATCGAAGGAAAAAGAGTAGAAATACTCCAATATCTTCTTATTATCATGAGGAATTATATCAATCATCCAGTAATCCTCATTATACCATGAATATGTCTCGTTAAAACCTTATTAGGAAAAACTCAGTGGGACAAAATCCTAATGAAGGAAAAAGAGTACACTATTCATGTGAATATGTCATCCCTGTTGCCTCATTAAAAACCTTGCTGGGAAAATCCAATGGGACAAAACCTCAGTCAAGGGAAAAAGAGTACAACGCGTATTCCATATATTCACCATAATAATATTTCCATGATTATCACAATATCAACGCTTCTAGCGTATTATTCCACCATCATAATATTTCACATATTTCATCTCCATCATTATCATTCAGTTTATTTGCACACTTCCAGTGTGATAAATTTCAAACATTTATTCTCCCCCTCGTCTTAACAAATCTCTGATCTGTAATTTCAATATTGAATTCTTGAGAGAAGTTCATATATTCTCCATTTCGTTCTCAATTCAATATATATAATAGTAGGACTTTAAAATCATATCACTTGTAATGTGCCCAATTTTTTTTTTTCAAGAATTCATCATATCAGTTGGGTGTATTACTAGCTTTTACACTTATTTTCATAATCATCTCGTAACTTCATGTTACATTTTATATATACATTCATTGCTCAAAACATCTTGTAACTTCAGGTTACGAATCATATAATCATGTGGCTATCTAGTATCACACATGGATAGGTAGTGAACCCATATATCGTACCCCTTTTTCATATTGATTCAAAAATATTTAGCTAGTAATAATTTCACCAATCGAGAACAAAACATCACATATTACAAATCATGCAAACCATTATCATTTATATCGGTAAACATCACAATAATTCATATTTATCACAAACATATCACATCATCTTTCGGCGGCAATAAATGCACTTCAAGTGCACACAATATTTAAATTCAGAATCGTATCACATGCGTATCATGCCTTCTGACATAAAGACTTGTAAGCTCTGTTTTTAGAGTCGTATCGCATACGCATCATTTCTATAAATTATCATGTAAATCATTCAATCTTCCTTAACAAAGGTCCGAATTCACAAATGGATTTAGCACTCTCAAATATCCGTAAATATTATTCTTTTCTCCCAATAAATATCATAAAAAGGATTTATCGATCTCGATTAGAAAGATTGAGGGCTAATGATTAATAATATTCCAAATGATATTCGGTGGTTGATTGAAGCAAAAGTCCGATTGTCTGGAGAGTTTCCAAATTCATACAAATATATGTCAGGTATGGGCAAAAGTAATTTTGCAAAGAAACGAAGAGTAAAAAGATTAGGTGGATGCTTCAAATGAGCTCGATGGACTTGTGACACACGATGTACATCTGTGGGGTTCGTGTCCAAAAATCGAGAAGATAAAATATCATTTATAAAGGATGGATTGAGTAAAGAATATATGGATCAAACGATTCAACAGATTCTTGAGACACATCCGAGTGGTTATGTTCATCGTGAGCTTATGTCTCTATGGATTCGTTTCAAAAATGAAGAAAAACGTTATAGTCTCGAAAATAGTGTTTCAAAAGATCAAGTTTGTAAAAACTATTCTTGCTAGTATGAAAAATACAGTTTAGTATTTTGTACTGTAATTTTCAGAAAATCTTATAGCTGCCGACAGATAAGATTCATTGAAGACTTAACGCCTTATCTGTCGATTATCGTTTCGTGAAAAATCCCTTTTAAATAGCGAGTCATTCATCGTAATTATATATCTCCCAAAATATAGTTTATTAATAAATAGATGGATGTTTCAGAGTCTTCTCAGAGTAATAAATTTCTTCATTCGATCAAAACCATGTGTGTTCTTGGTGGTTCTAAACTAGTAAGTTTTTCTCAAAATATTAATATTGTAAGTCAACTAGTAAGGGAGATGGTGAATCGAAAAATCAATTTACTGTATGGAGGGACTAGCATCACTTTCTTTGATAACCTTTTAATGGCTGGAAAATGTTTTGATATAGAAGTGAAAAGTATCATACCTTTTCATAGAGAGCTTCAACAAAGGTCATCAAAGATTCCACAAATTTGATGCTAACTCATTCTATTTATGACTGTATGATAGATATGGTGAACAATAGCGATGCTTTTATCATTCTTCCAGGTGGTTATTCACGTTTTTCCCTCAAAATAAGCTAAATATGCCTTTTATAATGTCCAAAACCCTTCTCCTATTCAAAATATACAAGAAATAAAATGCAGTCTGCGCGCGTGACACGGCCATTCTGCCCGTGTCACGGTCCGTGTCAGGTCCCTGGGCTTCGAGTTCTCTCTGTTGAGGTGACACTGCCCCTGACACGGGCATGGTGCCCGTGTCACAAATCTGCACTCTTCTTTTCGCTCGTTTTACTCGTTTCTTCCATTTTTTTCATCCTTGCATCAATCTTTCATCATCCTGGGGGTCTTAGGTACTCACCATGCGCCTCCAATAGCCACAAGCTCTACAAATATGTGAAAATATCTACAAAACAAGCACGTGTAATACCTTTCCAACAAGATATAGAATTATAGCACAATGATGCAATTTATACACCAATAATGCAATGAATAAGCTCTAGATGCTACATAAATATGGTGTAAAATCACACATGAACAGTTATGGAACTTTAATGACAATGTTTACCATTGCTTCTTGGGCATAATTGAAACTTCATAATAAGCCCATAGGTCTATTGAATTTTAATAACTATTTTCATGGTTTGCTTGGATTTTAGACGAATGAGTATATCAAACCTTTATATCTCCTTTAACGAGATAAGTATTCAAATCTGCAGACATGCCTTCTGAGCTTATCAAAAAGCTTCAAGAATGCATCACATTTCAAGATTCTGTGGAAACACAAGGGGTCAGGCGAAAAAGAGCTTTTGATCCTTTAGATCTTTCATTATGAACTCAAATAATAATCATGGGTGGCAGAGTTACGAAGTTTATACTCTCGAGACGCACCCTTATTTAATGAGTTCTATTATGTAATATTTTTCGCATATTTATTGAGGATTCACAACCTCTTATCTGTATTTCCATCATATAATCCTTATGTACTTGTTCTTCAATAATAATAATATTTTTAGTTTCTTTGGGATCTTTACAAATACTCCTTCTAGGAGATGCTCGATCAAGTCGAGATTATACTCTTTCATATTTAACCAAGAGTTTTATTATAACTCCGTCTATAAGCATGAGCTAACTTATTTAATCTTTTTACATAGTTTCCGTAATCTATTTAACCGAGATGATCGTTTTGTATATTATCATTATACACAAGGTTCTACCTTGAATTTCATACTTTACTTTTTCAGGAATAATTTTGTTGGTTGTATCACATCTTACCAACAACTTTATATAATTAAATGATTTAATTATCTTTCATCTCGGGTACTCGAGTCCATCCAGGACTTTCACATATGACTCAGTAGTCATGATAATTTTGCTACCATATATATTAACTTGCGGAATCATTGATAATGAGAGAAATTTTATAAAATTTTGGGTCTCTGCGTAAACCCATAATCTCGCTATATTTACATCACACCACCATATCACATATAGGTATTCATCCTTCTGGGATATATCGTGTAGCGAGTAAAAACTCTGCCTTTATTTTTCTTTCTATCTCAATCAATCTAAGCACTTCTAGCACTTTCATTATTTTGATCCGGATCATTATTTGAGATAGTAAACAAATCACATAGGCAATTATGTTGTCGACAACTATGATATTCAATTTATATTCTCTCAATCATATGTGCAACTTCATATTTAGTAGCCATATTTATAATCATTTCCCGTAACATTTAATTTTGGCTTTTCCGCATTTCCAGTACTATAATGATTTGATGCACGTGCAAGATGTACTGGATCAACTCTCCAGGAGTTTCTTTATAAAGGAGTGTTAAATCTTGAATATATATTTTCCGCGGACTTTCATATATTATATCACCTTATGCTTCTAGCATTAAGGAGTTAATCATTCCCTATGGATTTTGCTTACTTTGTAGTACATTTAGATATATACAAATTGTTCACTCCATTATTACTATAAATTTCGTTTGGCAGAAATTTAATATGAACTTCAAGTTCAATTTTATTGCGTGGTTTCAGATAATCAAAACATTAATATTTCAAATATTTTACAGCATTAATAAATTTATGCTCATATTTCCCCATAATGCCATTAAATATTGTCACACAATACGTACCAAATAATATATTGACCCTCTATAATGGTCTCTATGTATTAAAAATCTGACGGAGTATCATAGCATACCTAGTTTGTAATATTGGCACATAAAGGTACGAATTGGTGGTGATATAAGATTGTGCATAATAATAAATCACAGATGGAAAATGATCAATTTTCCATGCATCATTTTGGGGAAATTATGATAAATAATTACTCAATATGATCCAAATGCTCATGCTAATTATCCAATATATAAGTTGATCATTAAAGTGTAAGTGAACACTATTTGCTTCAGGCACTACATATATTATACCTCTTCAGAAATATAATAATTAAATTATGAAATATTTCATAAGTTATATAATATTTTTCATCTATCATTGAAAATAATCCTGATAATGTCTACTGGACATATCACTTTCAAATATTAACAATTAATGTTAACAATAATAGGATACATATCAAACAACATATGTTCATAAATAAGGACAATTAAATCATGTAAATATAGTTTTATATAAGAAAGATAATTTTCTATCATAATTCTCATGTGATAAATTATGTGCTTCTGGCACTACATATTTCATGGATTAATCCATAAATATGTACATGCTCATGTATCAAATAATATTCACAATTTAAACATATCATAATATAATAAACCATATCAATATTGGTCTTAAAATGAAGCTCTTATTTAACTTGTTAACAAGGAACTAAATATAATGAATTTTCACCATGTTTGCTTCTCATATTGACGGATATGAGAAAGAGTTTATAATAGTATCACTATGTCTCTTGTTTTGGTTTTGAAAAATCTCTAATAGTGTGTCCGTGTGCAGTGCGTGGACACAATTTAATAATACATTTATTATAGCAATCAATATTGACATTGTTTTAGAACGGTTTTGCTATGAAGCTAACAGTTGGCTCCATAGTGGAGCCAACCTTCTATATACAACAAATAAATTTACCATATTAATAAATGTTATTTAAGTAATCAGAGAATATGGTAGGTTTATTTGTTGCTTCTCATATTGACGGATATGAGAAAGAGTTTATAATAGTATCACTATGTCTCTTGTTTTGGTTTTGAAAAATCTCTAATAGTGTGTCCGTGTGCAGTGCGTGGACACAATTTAATAATACATTTATTATAGCAATCAATATTGACATTGTTTTAGAACGGTTTTGCTATGAAGCTAACAGTTGGCTTCATAGCAAAACCGTGTTTTAGAATATGTAGGACCATATGTATTAATTATCCTACTCATAATCTTTGCCGACACTCACTAGCCATCATTATTTTTATTTATTTATTTATTTATTTTTATTCAGATGCAATAAAACTTTTGCCTTCTTTTTAGTCTTCTTCTTCCTCTATTTTCTTGTTTTCACGGCCCAAAGTAAAATTTCTTATATAATTTCAGCCTTCATAAATTATACTTCGAAGAAAGGTATTAAATTTGCTCCATACCTTGTTACTGAGATACCTCTTGAGTTGCGGAAATCTATTGGACTGCCTACTCGAGCAATGAATACGCCGAGATCCCCTATGAGTAGCTCATGGTCTGAATCAGCCGCCGGAGCTCTAAAACGGCGCAAATTCGCCGTAGTCAGCCACATTGCTATTGCTGCTGCTGGTCGGACCCCGGTCGAGGCCTCCACGGCGATCTTTCCGGCGGACAAAAGTGACTCCATATCACCGGATATTGATTCGCTGAAGTTTGTAAAATGGCTTATTGGTTGGTAATTTAAAATTGAGGTTGAGCCTTGTGATTAAATTCATCTCTGCGGCCAATATAACTACACAATAACTTTTATTTTTTAATAAAGACTCATTTGTGTTTGCTTAGTTTCCATATTTAGGAAAATCATGATTTTTCTGGCATGGAGTATTGTTTGAGGAAGATGACGATTTGTACATTTCGATTTCTGATACAGAGGATCGTCTTATAGACGCAACTGTAGAGCATACTCTCATCATATTACAAATCGAGCTATAGAGGGTAGAGATTCGTGCTGATAACGTGTTATAAAACTAGAGAGAAAATAGAGAATATAGAGAATATAGAGAATGCTTTCTCTTGGTCGTATTTTCATTATAACTGAAGCTCCTATTTATAGGAAAACTTCTGATGGCACAATCGTAATAATACAATTACATTAGGGGTAAAATAGTCATTCATATATATTATTTTAAATCTCACGAGGTGCATGCACCTATATTATAACAAAAAGAAGATTATTTCAATTCAACTATTGAAGACGCTAGGCCCACTGGGGAATTTAATTGCTCTTGGCAAAGAAAATTACAAGTTAAATTTGTGTCAATTGGCTTGGACCTAATAAAAAGTAATTTTTAACATATTATAATGAAAAGTAATTTTTAACATATTATAAATACATAGTAGTTATTAAATAAATGAGGCTCCAATTTACTAATGGATCCTGGGCCATCGCCGAGCTTGCCCTGGCCCAGGGTCGGGCCTGGTTGCAATTGTTGATATTGTGGCCCAAATGAAATAAATTTTGATACTCAATATTCTATTTTCTGGCCAATCTCTTTGGCATGAGCCCAATTTGGCAGCCCATTGTAGTTTACATCATCTTGGCATTTTTCCTCTTAACCTGCCAGGTAATTTTGGAAAGGGACCCATTGATCACCTTGAACGGGTTAAACGACATATATCGCTCTTGTTAATAGAAGATATGATAGTGGGTTAAACGACATATATCGCTCTTGTTAGTAGAAGATATGATAGTGTAGTGTTTAGAGTGGGTTTAGTAAGTTGATGTTATTTTTGGTTTGTTGGGGGGTTTTTGTGCAATAAGGTTTGTAATTTAAGGAGGGTTTTATTGAAATATGTGACACTATCCAGTTAAAAATATGTACTCATTTTCCATCACTTGCACCCAAGCTGCGAACGACTAAAATTGTATGTACAAAAAGCCGACACACGCGTTAGGGGTCTAAATTGGGTCACTCTATGACTAAACATAACTTGAATTATATATAATAACTTTAAGGCTAATCTAATTCGAAATATGTACAGTTTGAGCCCCTTTGAGGTATTGTACAGTGACATAAAATTTTCTAACATGTGATGTTTGATAATAAATAACTAGAACATTGGATTCTAACACTACAAACACAAGAGAAAATAATACTCCATCCATGCTACAATAGTTGCAGTTTTAGCTTGGATCTTTTATTTTTTTTTTAATTATTAAATATTTGCTGTTTTTGGATTTTCAAACATTTTTTCCACCTTTTTTTATTCATTCTTGCTCTTTTATTTGATTTTCTTTAAATAGAAGAATATTCTAGTAAAAATAATTATTCATAATTTAAAAAATGTGAAATATACAATTTTCCTATGCTGCCAAGTCAGAAAAGAGAACACAACACAATAGAAAAGGAAAGAGAACTTGTGATGAACTTTTAAGGGAGAACGTTTTATAAAGTCGTATCTTAATTTACGAATAGATCTTAATTAGTTCATAAAAAAATTCTTGCGCGTGCCATTCACAAAATGTCATGTATACACTATAAAATGTCATACTTACATTTAATTTATTTTATAAAATAGACATTTTCTTGTGAAAAAATTACAAGTTTGTTAAAATAATAAAATTAGTTGATAAGCTAGCTGATAACTTATAAAGTTCAAGCTTATAGTTAATAACTGTTGAGGTTTATAGCTGAAAAGTTAGTTGATATGATAAAACTTTTAGTAATGACTAATGATAAGTCAGCTGAACTAAAAATTTGAACCGGCTTAATAGAAAAGCTACTCAATGAAGATTATGAAATAAGCCGAGCATTTCAAAAAAGTTCATCCTACCAAATTAAACTTGTTTGCATACAGGAAACTTATAAGCTAGCTTATGGTGCTTACCAAACACTTACTGATCTTCATCACCATAAGTGTTTACCCAACTAAACAAACCTTCATGACTGCACACACAAAGAAATCGATCATCGAAATTATTCAAGTACAACTAAGCTATTCCCGGTTTACACCACAAAGAATTAAAATTGTCAAACTACCATGGCAATCAAGATACAACACACACAAAATAAGTAAACAAATGAAGAACATAATGAAGCTCAATGTTTACTACAACTTCAAAGAAAGCCATGTATCTGTTAGAAGTCACAACCATCACGAACCAAGTCGAAAATCATTATCTATGGATAGATTAAATTAACAAACCAAGTCGAAATCCATTATCTATGGACAGATTTAAAAATTAACAGTGGTGCCCATTATCACTCAAATGACATGCTCAAGCTCAACATTTTTTAAAAGTTTCTATCTTTGGTAGTTGCCAATTAGGTTTCTAGTTGCTCCTGTCAATACATTCAGATTTGAAAATATCATGGCTTCTAGAGATTCTTAATCATATACACATAAACTTCACCAGCAGTCTTAAATGTGTTGGGTTCGCTATACCGTACGGGGTAAAACGCAGCGGAAATAAATCGAAATATATAAGCACTTATCTAATAAATACTAAACCCCTTTGTTAAAATAGCGATTGTTACAATCGGCATCTTTTAAAATCACGTAAAAGTACGAATTTTGATTTGTATAGAATTTCAAAAATTACCTTTAGTTTTCTTCAAATAGCGACGATGAAGAGGAAATCAATTCCCGGTTATGTGGCTATCACCGTCTTCTTACTCCGTAAGGGATCCAAGTGTCTCCCCTCTAATCGAGTCCACCCATTTGGATTTCGACTCCGAGAACAATTTCTTCGCTAGTAGAAATTTTCCGAAATTGAATCGGTATAAGGAATTAAATTGAGAGGAGATTTTCTTTTTTTTAATTTTTCTGTGAAAAACTCGAGAACATCTAATGCCATCTTTCACAAAATAGATGGGAAAAGTTGCAGGTTATTTCCTCNTCATTTTTATCTTTAATCTTAATTAAAGATTAATTAAAGATAATGACACATAATTTATGAAACTAACTTTTAAAATTAATTAGTCAAAATCTTATCTCCCATAAAAATAAAATCTCCTCTTTTATGTAGGCTTTTAATATATAATCATATTAATATTTGGATTTGAAATTTTAAAGTCCAACTTTAAAATTCAACTATTAATTTAGTAATTTCAATAATTACTTAATTAATATCTAAAGTCTAATTAATTAATCTAATTGATTAATTTATTATATTCCTTTAATTGACTTCTAATCAAAATTAGATTTAATTAAATAATCAAATTATTTAATTAAGTCTTGTCAATTAATCCAACTATTGGAAATACCAATTTCAAAATAGTCATCATCCAAAATTTGGTGTGACCCTTTTAGGTTCACAATTAACACTAGTAGTGGGTTTACAACTAGTTTGTAATTTATATTAATCTAATTAGTTTATATTCTTGAAATTAACTCCTTAATTTCAAGAACCCACAAATCATGGTAACACGTAGCAAGTAGCATGATTATCTAGTGTTAAGTGAAATAGCGAGTAAATCTTTTCAATTGCAAGTGCATACATGTAAAATCCTTTCGACAACTAATTTCCCGATTAAATCTTGGGCATGGATTTATAAGTCGAAACCCAATTGATTTAATAACTATGATTCCATTTCAAGTTTAGTGATTCCTTTATGACTCCATATTCATCCTGCCTTGGCCAAGGTCTTTGAATCACAAACTATGAAAAACATAGGAAATTCACTTATCCACATAAGTGTCGAATTCTTTGTTGGCCACAGATAAACCTCCATACATATTAATACAGTACCCAAAATATCCCTTTTATGATTGTCCAGCAATCAAAGGATAAATCAAAGTAAAGCACAACATGCACAAGATTACTATCGTGCCTCAAGTCAGAGGATCAATCATGTACTATTGCAACATGAAAATTCTTATTCGACAGTTAAAACTTCCAGTTAAGAATTTTCATCGGGCCATGTTCAGTGAACTTGTTCTCCAACTAGCACCCGCATATATGCATTCGCGTCCACACGCTAATGTTGATGGAATGCAACATTTTCATCCGATGAGCATACATCATATGCACAAGTCTTACCGGGTTATTCGACGTCCTGTCTCAAAACACCCATCGACTTGGAACTTATTTAAGATCGCAGCTTTAAAGACATGAATTGCCATCATATGCGCAACCATGTCTCATAGCTAATAATGATCTAAAGACTTTATCATATGTGCAAATATAGGATAAATGCAAATACATAAGATAAAGTTATGCCTCAAAATAATATAATTTCCAATAAATTGTTTTATAAGTAGAAATAAATCCAATCTGATTGGAACGTCGGGCATTCTACTCTAACAAAATGCTCAACAACATAAATCAAACTAACCTTTTTGATGATTCAAAGGAAAATGATACATTGTACAAACTTCAAAGCTGTGATTTTGATGATTTTAACAACACAGCTCAAGGCTAATTCATACAACCCTACAAAAAAAATCCAATCTTGGATTGCTAAACTCTACTTACCAAGAAAATTTTCAAAAAATCCATAAAAGGGATTTCAAATTTCAAATCCTTTAAGCTCCACTCTTGAACTATTTGGAGAATGAGAAAAATAATTCATAAATCAGCAGCAAGCCCATCTGGGCTCTGATTGCATCTCAGGAAAAGATTAATTTTCGGAGGTAACAACATAGATCTACACAAAGGGCATGTGACCTGTCCCTCGTCAATCCATGTATCCAAACACTGGACATGGAACAAATGGCTACAGATGCAGAGATCCCTAACCCAATCATCCAATCCCACGCGCTCTAAGCAGATGCTGCACGCGCTGTCCACCTCATCGATCTCCGGCGCGCTTCCCCGCCGGGAAGCGCAGTAGTCTCTGAACCGGACAATTCGAACCCGGTTTTTTATAGCGGCGACGACCGCGCGGACCGGGACGGGGACGAGGGAAGGGAAGGACGGGTCGAGGATGAGGATATAACTGTCGCCGTTGGACTCGACGGCGGATTCTTGCTCCGGCGGCGGCTTGTAGAGGCCGAGGCGGGAGAGCGCGCCGGTGAGGATGAATCTGGCGTTGGTGAATATGCCGAGCAAGAATGTGGCGGTGAGAGCCCTTGGTATGGAGATGGCGTAGTACAGAAAACCCATTTTTCTTTTCGGATGAAGGTCTGTAAAAAATTGAAAATGGTGGGTTTGTGATTTGTAGCGGACGGAGAAGATGATCGATAGATTGGGGATGATTGGTAATTAGCAATTAAATGTAGGCATGATTGTTAATTTATAGAGCTCATTGGTGCCTTTCTGAATT
>BKCP01006726.1:290069-312093 GCA_008636005.1 Striga asiatica | reverse complement strand
ATGGAAAATAGTAGTAAATAGAGGAAAAGTGAAAAATTGTTCGACGCCTCGTAAATAGCATTGTTTTGAACAGGACACTATCATTTGATGTGAATAACATATTTGTCGCGCACCATCGTGTTTTGAAGCAAAATCGTATACACTTAGAATAGCCATGGAAAATAGTAGTAAATAGAGTCAAAAGTGAAAAATTGTTCGACGTCTCCGGAAAAGCATGGTTTCGAACAGAACACTATCATTTGATGTGAATAACATATTTGTCGCGCACCATCGTGTTTTGAAGCCAAATCATATACATTTAAATTAGCAATGTAAAATAGTAGTAAATAGAGGCAAAAGTGAAAAATTGTTCAACGTCTCTGAAAAAGCATGATTTCGAACAGGACACTATCATTTGATGTGAATAACATATTTGTCGCGCACCATCGTGTTTTGAAGCAAAATTGTATACACTTAGAATAGCCATGGAAAATAGTAGTAAACAGAGGCAAAAGTGAAAAATAGTTCGACGTCTCTGGAAAAGCATGGTTTCGAACAAGACACTATCATTTGATGTCAAATAACATATTTGTCGCGCACCATCGTGTTTTGAAGCAAAATCGTATACATTTAAAATAGTCATGGAAAAAAGTAGTAAATAGAGGAGAAAAGTGAAAAATTGATCGACGTCTCCGAAAAAGCATGGTTTTGAACAGGACACTATCATTTGATGTGAATAACATATTTGTCGTGCACCATCGTGTTTTGAAGCAAAATCGTATACATTTAGAATAGCCATGGAAAATAGTAGTAAATAGAGGCAAAAGTGAAAAATTGTTCGACGTCTCCGGAAAAGCAGAGTTTCGAACAGGACACTATCATTTGATGTGAATAAAATATTTGTCGCACACCATCGTGTTTTGAAGCCAAATCATATACATTTCAAATAGCCATGGAAAATGGTAGTAAATAGAGGCAAAAGTGAAAAATAGTTCGACGTCTCCGAAAAAACATGGTTTCGAACAAGACACTATTATTTGATGTGAGTAACATATTTATCGCGCACCATCATGTTTTGAAGCCAAATCGTATACATTTAGAATTGCCATGGAAAATAGTAGTAAATAGAGGCAAAAGCGAAAAATTGTTCGACGTCTCCGAAAAAGCATGGTTTCGAACGGGACACTATCATTTGATGTGAATAACATATTTGTCGCGCACCATCGTGTTTTGAAGCAAAATCGTATACATTGAAAATAGTCATGGAAAATAGTAGTAAATAGAGGAAAAGTGAAAAATTGTTTGACGTCTCGTAAATAGCATGGTTTTGAACAGGACACTATCATTTGATGTGAATAACATATTTGTCGCGCACCATCGTGTTTTGAAGCAAAATCGTATAAACTTAGAATAGCCATGGAAAATAGTAGTAAATAGGGTCAAAAGTGAAAATTTGTTCGACGTCTCCGGAAAAGCATGGTTTCGAACAGAACACTATCATTTGATGTGAATAACATATTTGTCGCGCACCATCGTGTTTTGAAGCCAAATCATATACATTTAAATTAGCAATGGGAAATAGTAGTAAATGGAGGCAAAAGTGAAAAATTGTTCGACGTCTCTGAAAAAGCATGGTTTCGAACAGAACACTATCATTTGATGTGAATAACATATTTGTCGCGCACCATCGTGTTTTGAAGCAAAATCGTATAAACTTTGAATAGCCATGGAAAATAGTAGTAAATAGAGTCAAAAGTGAAAAATTGTTCGACGTCTCCGGAAAAGCATGGTTTCGAACAGAACACTATCATTTGATGTGAATAACATATTTGTCGCGCACCATCGTGTTTTGAAGCCAAATCATATACATTTAAATTAGCAATGGGAAATAGTAGTAAACAGAGGCAAAAGTGAAAAATAGTTCGACGTCTCCGGAAAAGCATGGTTTCGAACAAGACACTATCATTTGATGTGAATAACATATTTGTCGCGCACCATCGTGTTTTGAAGCAAAATCGTGACCCTGAAGGACAAGGACTGGCCGTGACGGTTAGGGTTTGGTCGAGGCGCGCGGCACAAAAGGACGAGCGATCCTTCTAGAAGGCCTAGGGCCGATTTTCCCTAGTAGCTTAGGAATCATAGTTTGGTTAGGATATGGAATAAAGGGCATATGCGTAAGTAGTTTAGGTAAGTCTGTATTTACTAGGTATTTACTTTCCTTAGGACTTTATTTGTTTACTTTCATTAGGAGTTCTTCTTAGACTAGGATTAGATCTAATTGGTATCTATAAATACCACCCATATGTCATTCAAAATAATGATTGGAAAAGTAATGGAAAATCGTTCGTGAAAACAAAACCGTGTGTTTAGAATTCGTGAGAGTTTTATCATACAAACCGAGTTGGCAAGGCTAAGACCCGAACCATCTCAAAATCGTGAGAAGATAAGGCTAATAACCGAGTCGTCCACACCTATCGTCGAAGGATAAGCCGTGGCAAAGCTTAGTTCCAGACAAACGAGTTGGGAAAACACACGATCCTTCATCATTGGTGCTTTCATTGAGAGGTGTTAATCGTGTGTTTTGTTTAACTTTTTCTATCTTCTTCTTTTTCGATTTTTTTTCCCTTTTTTCTTTTCGTGAGTTTGGTTCGTGAGTAAAAAAAAAGAGATTATAAATAGTGTGCCTGAGTTTTGTTCGAGGGTTATCAAAAAAAAAAAGCAGCGAGAGAAGCCTGACAAACTGAGAGAGATTCGAGATGTTGGAGGAGAGCATGAGATCCCTTGGTGATGGACAACATGCGGCCAACGAGAATTTTGCGAAGTTGGAGCTCATGGTGCACGACCTTGCGGCACAACTTGCTCGAGCTACACGACGACCGCGAGGAAATCGTAGGTCGTGTTCGACCACAGCTCGATCGAGCAGCTCCGAGTCCGACCATGAGGACCATGATCGACGATCGGGGAGGACACGAGCGTCTGGTCGACGCAAGGAGAGAAAGATCGAGAAGCCGAGGCTAACCATGCCGACGTTTACGGGGATCGACCCGGACGCGTGGTTGAGTCGAGCTACACAATACTTCGAGATCAATGACGTGCCCAAATCTAATCGAGTCAAAATTGCCGTCTACTATCTCGATGGTGAGGCGAACGTATGTGGCAATGGATCTCGCACGTCTACAAAGGCAAGGATATACGGGTACATTGGAAAGATTTCGAGAAGGAGATTATTACGCGCTTTGGATCGAGCCAATCCCATGATTATGACGAGGCACTCACTCGTATACGTCAAGGTGGTAGTCTTCGTGATTACCAAAAAGAGTTCGAGCGCATTGCTAGTCGAGTGCGCGATTGGCCCGAGAGTGCATTGGTTGGAGCATTCGTGGGTGGGTTAAAGCCCGAGCTGGCCGCCGAGGTTCGATTAGACCGACCGAGGTCGATGCGAGTTGCCATGGAGTCGGCACGAATGCACGAGGGCCATTTGATTGCAGTCCGCAAGACGAGTCGAGGGGACGGACGCATCGAGACACGACGCGCGAGCACGGTCCCCGAGCCACCACCGCAGGTCAACAACGCGAAGGTTACCGAGGTGGCACGACCACCGAATTACATGCGGCGTGTAAGTCCCGAAGGGATGCAAAGGAGGCGCGAGAAGGGTCTATGCTACTCGTGCAATGAACCGTTCACGGCCGGGCATCGATGCAAAGGTAAAGAGGTTTACCTACTCGACACATGCGAGCCCGAGGAAGAACACGGTGAAGGAGGACACTTGTACTTGAATCCACAATTGGAGATGTTGCACATGGTTAAAGCCGAAAAAGGGCCTAAGATGATGAGGTTCGAGGCTGAGATTGTGGGATGAAAGGTCGAGGTGCTGGTCGATAGTGGGTCGACACTCAACTTCATCAACTTGGACTTCACCGCAAAACTAGAAGTCCCAATGACTGGGGTGGTACCATTTGGAGTACGAGTTGCAAACGGCGAAGAGCTTTGGAGTTCGGAGCTATACAAAGATGTTCCGATACAAGTGCAAGGTGAAGAGCTAAAGGTGGATTTGTTTGTGCTAGATCTTGGAGGACCCGAAGTGGTGTTAGGGGTCCAATGGTTGGAGACACTAGGGCCCGTAACTGCGAATTTTACGAAAGGCACTATGGAGTTTAAGCGGGCCAAGAAACGAATCAAGCTATGCACGAGTGACGAAGGAACTGAGCCGATCGAATTGAAGAGTCTTCAATTCATTCTCCTTGAGGACAAGGTCAAGCTCAAAGGGGGATGGAATGATGAGGATGTGGTCATCGACCCATCCGAGCCCGAGGACGAGTCGCGCGAAAGCCGTGAGAAGAAGCGCGCGAGGCCCCGGGATGAGTATCGAGACCATGCTAAGAAGGCCCGGAGAGGTTACGCGATGGGAGATGCACTCATAGTCGCGTATTGGGCCGATGATGGGAGCGAGAAGATTGAGCCCGGGAAAATAGGCGCGTGGTGCAAGGCATGCGCGAGAGATCGTCACAAGCAACCTACGATGGCTAAAGCAAATGGTGCACGAGAGGAGGATGTAGGGTGGCTAGCGTGCACATGGGACAGTGGCAAAGAAATAGGTGCGCGAGCGGGAACAAGCGCGAAATGGCGCAAAGGCGAGTGGGGCTTAATGCACGGAGCGATAGAGGAAGGGGTCGACAAGGTCGACGAGGCGAGCGAGCGCAGCTCACGCGCGGGTCGCAAGCACGTGCGAAGGAATGGGCGCGCGCGTAGCGCGAGGGGGTTCACGCGAGGTGCGAGCGGTGACCCGCGATGCACGTGGGGGTTGGATAGCGCGAGTCCTCGAGGGATTAGGCATAGCGCGCCGACTGAAGAGAATCCACGCGACTTGGGGCGCAAGGAAGGTAACGCGTGCGGCGCGTCGGACGCGGGAAAAGGCCGTGACCCCGAAGGACAAGGACTAGCCATGACGGCTAGGGTTTGGTCGAGGCGCACGGCACCAAAGGACGCGCGATCCTTCTAGAAGGCCTAGGGCCGATTTTCCCTAATAGCTTAGGAATCATAGTTTGGTTAGGATATGGAATAAAGGGCATGTGCCTAAGTAGTTTAGGTAAGTTATTTACTAGGTATTTACTTTCCTTAGGACTTTATTTGTTTACTTGCATTAGGAGTTCTTCTTAGACTAGGATTAGATCTAATTGGTATCTATAAATACCACCCATATGTCATTCGAAATAATGATTGAAAAAGTAATGGAAAATCGTTCGTGAGAACAAAACCGAGTGTTTAGAATTCGTGAGAGTTTTATCATACAAACCGAGTTGGCAAGGCTAAGACCCGAACCATCTCAAAATCGTGAGAAGATAAGGCTAATAACTGAGTCGTCCACACCTATCGTCGAAGGATAAGCCGTGGCAAAGCTTAGTTCCAGACAAACGAGTTGGGAAAACACACGATCCTTCATCACCCGGGCTTCACGCGCGCGGCAATGGGCAGGTAAGGCCTCCTCAACTTTTTCTAATTTTTCTAAGTGTTGCTCGAGCTTCTAATGATCCAAGAGCTTATAATGCACTGGAGGAGAGTCTTTAAATAGGCTGAGGGGCGGAGCTCACAAGGTGTAAGGGTTGAGGACCAAAATGAGTGGGAATCTCTCCACTTCCCATGCGCATGGATTAAGGGCTGGTCTTGGGTGGTTTTGTCCGAATTATGGTGGTCTTCTAGGTGGTATTCAGAGCACAATGAGGGACAAGGTGAATCTGGTCAGGTCTGGCACGAGGGTGGGGGACAGAGGACTTCCCAAGACATTAAAATATTCATTAGCCCACATGCAATACCATTAAAATATTGCCTATGCTTGATGACTTTGCTAATCACTTTGTTAGAGCCATCTTAACCCAAATGAATCCTTAATCCCTTGCTAATACACGCCTGAAATGGGTCATGAGAGAAGTGGGCCGAAATTATAGGAGTTGGGCTCAAAATGTGGTGTTGCCAAGTTGCCGCTGGGCCTGGCACGGGCCTGCTGGGCGCGGCCCTTGGCCTGGGCGCTAGTGGGCTGCTGGGCTCGTGCTGCGCGTGTGGGAGCTTCCTTGGGCCGAGCATTTGGTTCAAATGAGCTTCTCCATACTTAGAAAAATTTAGGATAATGATGTTAAGGCTTAGCCAATGCCTTGGGCTCGGTGGGTACCCCTTTGGGTACGGTTAAGGGCGTGCGGGCAAGGCTCGGCACGGGTGGCTCGGGTAACTATTAGGGATTGCTTTATAAAATGTTCTAGGCTTGAACTTTGGTATTCTAACACACTTAGAAAAATATTCTAAGTATAAAAATACCAATACTTGGCTAGGCTCGAGACTTAACTTGAAAAATAATCGGAACCAAACTAGGGTTCGAATTCGATAATTCTCGAATCGACTTGCTATTATTTAACAACCCAATTTAATGGATTAATCTTAACTTAAACTTGACATAGAAATATTCCAAGGAATAATCTATTATATTTGACCATTTAGCATAATAAATATAACTCAGGAAATTTTCTGAAAATTATGGATTTCACTTATAGTCGAGCAGTGAAACCGTTCTTAATATTTTTACTGATTTGGGGCGTTACACATTTTGTGTTAGACATATTAATTGATGGTATTATCTTGTTTGACTATGTGTTAGAGAAAGTGATATTTGGTTTGATGACTTAGCATATTAAATCTACACGTAAGTTTTATTTTTAGTTTATGGATCATTAGGAGAATTAAATAGAAAATCTCTTGTCTCCTCACTATTATATATATATATATATATATATATATATATATATATTGATAGCAAAGCATTTGATTGGAGAGAGTGACGCAGGGGTTATGATGAGGATTTTNTTCAAAGCCATCTTCAACCGAGTTCAAAAAAATCAAGCACCTTTTTCTTTCTTCCATTTTAGAGTCTTTGAAGAAGGTAAGGTGCTACTTTTTTTAGCATACTTTATAGCTGAGATACAGTACTATTTTTATACCTTAGATGTTCAATTTTTTTTTAAGTAATGATGAGCATGCTTGAAGATATGTCGTTCTCAGCTCATCTGCATGTCATACATGTTCTATTTTAATTCTATTTTGAGCATGTTATGTGTAACCTGAGAAAGTTAGTTGTATATGGATATTTCTTGTGTAAGTGCTGAGCACATAGGTGAAAGAATCATGTCATTTGCTTGAGTATAACTCGAGATACAAGTTTTTAAAGTTAGATATGCAAATCGAGTTTTTATGACTAGTTTAAGCTGCGTACTTTGAATTCGAATAAGTCAGTCTTTATGCATGAGAAAAATATAAAATTTTAATGACATCTTTACCTATATGTTGAGAGTTTGTCTGCCAAATTTCAGAATTTTATGTTGAGAAATGAAGGAGTTAAAAATACTAGACCGCATGTATGTCAGGTTGGATTTATATGCGAAAGCTCACTCCACATTTAAGATTTTAATGTGAAATTTTTAAGAATATTTTATGAATGAGTGATGAACAAGATTATTAAGTTTTTTCTTAATATGATAAGTATGTAATTTTATAAAATTGTTAGAAATTATGCGTGTAATTAGCATAATTATAGTTTAAGTTTAGTATTTGTGTTGAATGAGCTATTGAAGTGCTATTGAGATGAAATTTGAACAGAAAATACTAGAGTCTATCTGTTATTTAACTGCCAAGTTTCATTATTTTTATAATTATGTGTGATTTTTAAAAATCTTGGAGTTTTGAGACTTATTAAATTCAATTTAAATTGAATTAATTTATTTCCTTGAGAAGATATAGTTATATATAAGTTGAGTAGTTGGAAAAGGTTCCGGTTCGAGTAAGTCAGACCTGTAGATTCGAGTCAGTTTTAGTTGAGAGTTCAGTATGAGTTCTATTCCGAGTTTTTGAGAATTTTTCCAAGCCAAACCATTCCAGTTTAAGTTTATTAGTTTTATGTGAAGATTTAGTATTATGTTAGAGAAACCTTAGAGTGTTTCTTTATATCCGGATAAGTTATCTGATAGAGTCGAGCATCCTAACATCTTATTGAGTATTACGAGCATAGTACTTAGTATATTTGTTTATATTTTTATGTAGCTTGCAGATACAGCTACTCAGCACAGCACTTACAGTTTTCAAAAGATTTCAACAGAAGAACAGGTGGGGACCCAGCCTGGGTATTACATTGCTTATAATCTTGTACCATGTATGAGGTATGTATGTAGATATTTACCCGAACGGTCAAGTTTCCGTTCGTGGTCCAGTTAAGATGAATTTATGATCACCCGGTCTTGTATGGAAGGTTTTCCCATCCTGGGTTCTGGGGAGGCGACCCCCAGAGTGTGATCACATGATAATCCGGACAGTTCTCGGATGTTGCATCAGTAAAGTAAAGTCTTATTTATGTATATACTTAGTTCATGATATTAGATTATATGTGTTGTATATTCAGTATGGGTTTTAATGGAGTACAAGAGGATCAGTACTCACCCCATTATGTTTTTCAGGTAATAGTGTCGGTGCAGAGGTGTGAGCTGAGCAGTGGTGGTGGGGTCGTGGATTCAAAATATTATTATTTACGAGCAAATTTATTTATACTGTCTGTATAATATGATGTTACGTTTTACAGATTTCCGCTACCCATTTCAAGTTTCGAACTTGCATGTTAAGTATTTTCAGACTTACAGATTTTAGCCAGTTCAACAGTATGAACAGGGTCCAGTTTACATGTATATTTGATTTGATATGTTTTCTTTATGTCTAAAATAATAGTTAAACCAAGTTTAAAAGTTAAAAGAAAAACGAATTTTCAGAAAAGATAAGTTTTAGTAGCATCCCGAGTTAAGTTTAAGATTTAGATAAAATTTATAATTATTTTCGAAGTAAAAGTTGCAAAAAATTTACTCTGATAAGCGGGCTGTTACAATAATGACTTGAAAGAAATTGATCTTATGGAATTAGTAGCACATTTTGATCTTGTATTTCATTAGATGTAAGACGACGTTTCTCAATGGTGGCATTGATGACATGATCCATATGGTACAACCAGAAATCTTTAAGGTCGATGACCCGAAGAAAATGGTTTGTAAACTAAAGAAATCTATCTATGGACTCAAACAGGCATCTCGTCAGTGGTACCATAAATGTCATCAGGTAGTAATCTCATTTGGTTTTAAGACGAAAGCTGTTAATAATTGTGTGTATCATAAATTCAGTGGGAGTTTGATGTATGGTCGGGTCTTTACAAGACTATATATATATTTTTTATTGTTGGTATAGTAGATAGATATTTAAGTAAATCTGGTATAGATAATTGGAAAGCAGCCAAACGGGTCGTAAGATACTTCTAGAGAATTAAGGATTACATGCTCACTTATAGAAAATCAGATCATTTGGAGATCATCAGGTATATTGATTCTGATTTTGGTGGATGTCAAGAACAACTGATTTTGTAGCGTGTTATGAGGCATCCAATTATGGAATATAGTTGCAAAAATGTCACTGGGCTGTAATGTGACGGCAATTCAGCAGTACTATATTTTAATAACAATAAGAACTTAACTAAGTCAAAGCATATTGACATAAAGTTCTTAATTGTAAAATAAAGAATACAGAGTGGACAAATTGCTATAGAACATATCAGGACGGACTCAATGATTGCGAATCCGCTTACTAAAGGTCTAATACCCAGATCTTTCATGAACATACTGTTCGAATGGGTGTGACACAATTTCAAGATACTTGGTTTTAGTGGGAGTCTGTATTAATTGTTCTATGGACATATTTTATATGTGTGTTTGGATATTTCTGATCAGATATAAAGTATTCGGTTTATCATACTCTGTGATTTTGGTTTTATATTGATCTCATGTGGAATAAAGTGGCCAGTTGAAATTAGGCATGTAAGATCACATTACATGTAATTTTCATGCTACACTTCCATGATTAATCTATGTTATTTGATTGTATTGATATGTGTGATTATTGATAGGTTGATTCATGCTAAAAATGATGAAGGCCTCTTTAGTCCTATGTCATACGATTAATGGACAAGATTGGTAAAGGATACTCTTGTCTATGACAACAAAGTTTGAGCTCATAAAGTAGTACACATTTGTTCGATTGCATATGTAGTCCAAGTAGGAGATTGTTAGAAATATTTTATCGGACAACATATGTAAATTAAATGTGTATAGTTGTCATAATATTATTCAACTAAAGTGATCTATTAATTTGTAATTTTGAATAAAGAGAGTACCAAATTATTATGGATTTAAAGCGTAGATACAATTATGGGATTTTCTATTTGTTGAGGGACCGAACTGAAAATCATATAATTCTTATTTATTTGGTTATGGCCCCAAACGACGAAAAGGTAAGAACAGATTTTGGAAGAGGTGCTTTCTCCCTTTAAAAGCACCCATCTTTACTTCAGAAAAATATACACATGAAACGTATGGGATACATACATAAAGAACATACTATATATAATATAGACAATTTGCTATAAGGTTTAGATCGTTTGGAAGACCATATCAGTCTAACAAGATCGTTTGGAAGAACATAACTCTAGAAAATTGAAGAACACGAGAACTTTCAAAATTATGAATTCAGGTACGCTTCCGCTATTCGGTTTGATTCTCAATTCTTCGATATGAATACTCCTAGAATAAAGCGGTTTTCGCATAAGGTTAAATTTCCAACATTGTTTCATTTCGTTTTTCTTTTTTTTTTTTTTTTTTTTTAANACAAGTTCGGGTTAACCGAAGTTGGTTAACCTAAAATTCAGATTTTTCTTTTTTTTTTTCCTTTTTCTTTTTCTTCCACTGTTGAACAACTGAAAATCAGCCGATGGTCTCATTCTCGCCGTCACATGCCACAACCCGACCTCAGCACCATATCATCGCGAATCGCCACCGTCAACCATCTCCGCCAAATCCACGCGCACCTCGTCCGGCGTGCCCTGCACAGCCATGATCCCTGGCTGCCGCGCCTCGTTGCCCTGTGCACGCGCCTCCGAGCGCCGCCGCCGTACGCCCGCAGGATTCTCGACTCAGCCGCCCACCCTGGCGCCTCCGCCTTTACCAACATGCTCAGGTATTACTCCAACTGTGGCTCAGATCTAGACGTACTCTCGTTGTTTCGGGAAATGCAAAAACGCTGCTTGAAACCCGACGATATTTCTGTGTATGCAATACTAGTCAAAGTCTCCGGAAAGATTGGGAAATTTTTCCATTCTGAACTGATTAAGACGG
This sequence comes from Striga asiatica, assembly GCA_008636005.1. Classification (NCBI taxonomy): domain Eukaryota; kingdom Viridiplantae; phylum Streptophyta; class Magnoliopsida; order Lamiales; family Orobanchaceae; genus Striga; species Striga asiatica. Next base: position 300,877 of record BKCP01006726.1, on the reverse strand, counting down.
GATGTGATCGGGAAAAGTACACTTGCAACGCCTTGATCATTTTTTACGGGAAATATGGGCCAATTGAGTCGGCCCGCCAGGTGTTCGATGAATTGCCTGAAAGAAGCGCCCCCAATTGGAACGCGATTATTTCAGGCTACTGGAATTGGGGCCTCGAATTTGAGGCCAAAAGATTATTCAATTTGATGCCGGTGAAGAACGTGATCACTTGGACCACCATGATCACAGGCTATTCGAAAATAAAAGACCTGGAGAGTGCCCGGGCCTGTTTTGATAGGATGCCTGAAAAAAATGTGGTCTCGTGGAATGCAATGCTCTCGGGGTACTCGCAAAACGGATTTCCCGAAATGGCTCTTGATTTGTTCCGCGAGATGGTGAATGCCGGGGTCTGCCCGAATGGGACCACGTGGGTCAACGTGATCTCTTCATGTTCATCCCAAGGCAATCTTGGGCTTGCAAACTCGGTGGTGAAAATGCTTGACGAGAGAACAATAAGGACGAACACATATGTGAAGACCGCACTTCTTGATTTGTATGCCAAGTGTGGGCGTTTGGAGATGGCTCGAAAGATATTTGACGAATTGGGCATGTGTAGAAATTTAGTTACATGGAATTCCATGATTTCGGCTTACACGAGGGCCGGGGACTTAGTTGGAGCAAGAGGGCTCTTTGATCGGATGCCCGAAAAGGATGTCGTGTCGTGGAACTCGATGATTGCGGGTTACGCGCAAAACGGGCAATCGCAATTGGCTATTGAGCTTTTCAAAGAAATGGTTGAGACTGGTACGGTGAAGCCAGATGAGTTGACCATGACAAGTGTGATATCGGCTTGCGGTCATTTAGGAGCCTTAGAACTCAGCAACTGGGTTATGGAGATAATTACTGCAAACCGAATAAAGTTGAGTGTTTCGATATACAATTCTTTGATATTTATGTACTCTAGGTGTGGAAGCATGGATAAAGCCCATATGACATTTTATGAAATGGACACGAGAGACGTGGTATCGTATAATGCCTTGATCACGGGCATTGCTTCTCATGGAAGTGGCACTGAGGCCCTTGAATTTCTTCAAAGAATGAAAGACGAAGGCCTCAGGCCAGATCGGATCACGTATATAGGTATTTTAACGGCATGCAGTCATTCGGGGATGCTAGATGAGGGCAAACAGGTCTTTGAGTCAATTGAATGCCCAGATACAGAGCACTACTCATGCCTGGTTGATTTACTTGGGCGCGTGGGGAAGCTCGACGATGCCAAAAGAATAGTCGAGAAAATGCCTGTGAACCCCAGCCCGGGAATCTATGGATCCCTACTGAATGCCAGCCGGATACACAAAAGGCTCGATATCGGTGAATTCGCAGCACACAAGCTTCTCGAGCTAGAGCCGGAAAATTTGGGGAATTACATTTTGCTCTCCAACTTGTACGCGTCCTTAGGGAAATGGGAAAATGTTGACAAAACCAGAAAATTTATAAAAACAAGAGGGCTGATGAAGAAAGCTGGATGGAGCAGGGTTGAGCACGGTGGGAAAATGCATGAGTTTACAGCTGGGGCCCGCTCGCACGAACGGACGGCTGAGATTTACCGTAAACTGGCAGAGATGAATGATAAATTGCGGGGTTCAGGGTATGTAGCTGATAAAGGCAGTGTGTTGAGAGATGTTGAGGATGAAGACAAGGAGGAGATGGTGGGGACCCACAGCGAGAAATTGGCGGTTGCTTTTGGTCTGCTTGTTGGGGTTCCTGGAAGTGTTATGAGGGTGGTGAAGAACTTAAGGATCTGTTTGGATTGTCATACGTTTATGAAGATGGTCTCGAAGATAGAGGGAAGGGAGATAATGGTGAGGGATAACAATAGGTTTCATTATTTTAAGGACAACGCTTGCTCGTGTAATGACTATTGGTAGTGCATCTGGAAAATAAAGAGTCCTCCCCAATGTATTAATATATAAACCAATGTTAAGGATTTACTATAATTAGTGAAGAAAATTGTCTACCATAAAACTTTACATACTAATGTTATCAATCGGGTATCAAAATTATACACGGGAATCCTACGAACTGATATGTAAATTTTTCAGTTCTTACAAATAATCTAAAAATAGAAAATTACAATTGAACTAAAAATTAAATTAAAACTTAAAACGGAAAGATTAAAGCCGAGGCGAGTAAAACTCTTTCCGCAAGAAGAATACGCCCCGTGTGGCTGCTAACGGTTCAGGCGTAACTTCCCCAAAGATACAACGGCAAACGTCTCTAAATCTGTAGCACACCAGATTTACGAGCTCCGGCGAACTAGATCGAAGTCGAGAATTGAGCACTTAAAAACTAGAAATAAAATTGTCTATATGATAATTTTTTAATTTTTTTTTCTCACTATTTTTTTTTTTCTTCCCTCTCTTTCCTTTCTTTCTTCTTTTCCCTTCACTTCTCTTGTTTGGTGCATTTTTCCTTAGCAAAACACTCACTATTTATAGATGGAAGATTTGGTATGATAATTGAGAATTTATTCAATTGGTTGTGAATTTTTGAGATGGTTTGGAAAATGTGGAGTGTGGATGAGAAAAGTGGATTTTTGGTTGGAAGAAAAATGGAATTTGTTGATCAAATCAACAATTTACACTCAATTTGACTAACAATCCCCCACATGAGTGTAAATTAGAATATATATACTAGTGTGCTCAATCCTCGCAAAACTCTATTGCATCAAAAAAGGTAGCTTTGGGCTTTGAACCTCTCATAGTAAACATCATCGGATGCACTGGCGGACTAGAGGACATGATGCCTTGAACTATTCCTCCGTAGTGTACACCTAGACAATGACATTTACACAATAGAGTTTTCACTCCATTCCGTTCTATCGTTGTGTCCGTTTTGGCCATGGACAAGACAATGGATTCATAAGTGTTTATATTTGAAGCGGCCCACACTTCACACTTATATAGGTGACCTCCCTATCAAGAGTATCTTGCTATACTCCACCATTACAAGGTTAGGGATTCATTAAAAGTCCTCATGACTTACCCTCACCACAATCAACAGGTCATCTTGCACTTGGAGTGCTCTAGGGAATAGCTCTCGACATTCATATGTTCCAAGTGCTCAACTGAATTTTCATAGCTTAGTTTTCCCTTTGAACCAAGTTCGTGGGATCTCCATTCAGCATGGTAGGGTTACCACTATGATCATTCTTTACATTGTGGATTTTTAAGCCCATTCCCTCTAGCAAAACTACCAATTGATCTCTATTCAATCCTTTCGTCAAAGGATCGGCCAAATTTTCCTTAGACTTCACATAGTCAATGGAAATAACACCATTTGAGATCAATTGACGTACGGTATTATGTCTACGACGAATATGTCTAGACTTACCGTTATACAAATTGCTTTGCGCCTACCTATAGCAGCTTGGCTATCACAGTGAATCATCACAGGCGGCAAAGTCTTATCCCAACATGGAATATCGGATAAAAAATTTCTAAGCCACTCGGCTTCTTCACCAGCTTTATCTAAAGCGATGAACTCCGATTCCATCGTTGAACGAGCTATACACGTTTGTTTTGTGGATTTCCACGAAACAGCTCCTCCTCCAATACAGAAAACATATCCGCTAGTGGAGTGAGAATCCCTCGATTCTGATATCCAGCTTGCATCACAGTACCCTTCAAGTACGGCTGGATATCTCGAGTATTTTAGCCCGTATTCAAGGGTGTAACTCAAGTACTTAAGTACCCTTCTCAAAGCATTCCAGTGTTCATGACTGGGATTGCTCGTAAATCTGCTCAACTTACTCACCGGATAGGCTAAGTCTGGTCGTGTACAATTCGTCAAGTACATCAGACTCCCTATTATCCGTGAATATTCCAACTGAGCCACTGGATGACCTTTATTGGCTTTCAGATTTATACTGAGATCAAGGGGTGTCTTACACATACGCATAGACTGTGCACCGTCATAGGCATCAAATTTCTTGAGCACTTTCTCTACATAATGAGATTGTAACAAGACAATTCCATCATGGGTCCTGATAATTTTTATTCCAAGAATAACATCAGCCAAACCCATATCTTTCATGTCGAAATTTCTTTTCAACATCCCTTTCGTATCCATGATCACTTCATGGCTACTCCCCATGATCAACATATCGTCTACATATAGACATACAATCACAAATGTATTTGATGTACTCTTGACATAAACACATTTGTCACATTCGTTGATTTTGAAACCATTTGACAACATCACGTCATCAAATTTCAAATGTCATTGTTTCGGAGCTTGTTTCAGTCCGTACAATGATTTGATCAATCTACACACCTTTCTCTCTTGTCCAGGTGCAACAAACCCTTCAGGTTGTTCCATGTATATTTCTTCTTCCAATTCACCATTCAAAAATGCCGTCTTGACATCCATTTGGTGAATCTCAAGATTGTGCAAAGCAGCAATATCGAGAAGCACTCTTATCGATGCTAAACGCGTAACTGGTGAATATGTATCAAAGAAATCATACCCTTCCTTTTGTTTTAAGCCTTTGACCACCAATCGTGCTTTAAACTTATCAATCGATCCATCAGCTTTATATTTCTTCTTTAGGATCCATTTACATCCTAAAGATTTACAACCATCAGGGAGATCAACCAACTCCCAAGTATGGTTTTGCATAATGGACTCGATTTTGCTATTTACAGCTTCTTCCCAGAGTGGTCCATCTGGTCTGGACAGAGCTTCCTTAAGGGAACTCGGTTCATTGTCCAACATGTACGTAATAAAATCAGGTCCAAACGTTTTCAACGTTTTTACCCTTTCACTACGTCTTGGTTCTTCATCAGTACCCTCTGGTACAGAACCACTAGCAGTTTCATACGTTCGTTTATTAGAACTAGATTCTGCCCTTTCCTTCATAGGAAAAACATTCTCAAAGAATATAGCATTCCTTGATTCAATCGTGGTACCAACAGATACCTCTGGATTTTCTGATTTATGAACCAGAAATCTATATGCCATACTATTGTACGCATATCCAATAAATACACAATCGACTATCTTTGGCCCGATTCGCAATGGTTTTGGTTTAGGTACTGAAACTTTAGCCAAACACCCCCACACTTTCAGGTATTTATAAGACGGCTTACGATTTTTCCACAATTCGTAAGGAGTCTTATCTTTCCCTTTAGGTGGTATTTTATTCAGGATATGATTTGCTGTCAAAACAGCTTCCCCCCACATGTTCTGGGGTAATCCTGAATTTATCAACATGGCATTCATCATTTCTTTTAAAGTACGGTTCTTGCGTTCAGCAACACCGTTCGACTGTGGAGAATAGGGGGCCGTCGTTTGATGAATTATGCCATATTCAGAACATATTTGTTCAAAAGGAGCTACATACTCCCCACCCCTATCACTTCGGATTATTTTAATCCTCTTGCCGAGTTGATTTTCAACTTCGGTCTTATAGATTTTAAACGCTTCCACAGCCTCGTCTTTGCTTCTTAACAAATATAAGTAGCAAAACCTTGTGCAATCATCGATAAAAGTTACAAAATACTTTTTACCGGTTCTTGTTTGCACACTTTTCATATCACATACATCAGTATGGATTAAGCCTAATGGTTCAGTACTCCTTTCCACCGAGTGAAAAGGCAACTTAGCCATTTTTGCTTCAACACATATTTCACATTTCTTATGTGATTCAATTTTAGAATTAGGAATTAATTCTAAATTCATCAACCGTTTAATCGCATTTAGATTTACATGTCTCAATCTAACATGCCATAAATCACAGCACTCAACTGTATAAACAGAAATAGGCTTTTTATTCTCATTAGCAACGGTTACACGGCTCACAGCCATTACATTCATTTTGAACAAACCCTTGTCGATATATCCAGACCAAGGAATGTTCCAAACTTGCTAAGAACAAATTTCTTAGCGTCAAACACAAGCCTAAATCCATGTTCAACAAGAAGAGATCCGGAGACCAAATTCTTGCGGATGTCTGAGACATGCATAACATCCTTAAGCTTTAACTCCTTTTCAAAAGTCAGCTTCAGCACCACAGTGCCTACTCCAACCACATCAGCCGTGGCAGAATTTGCCATGTGTAGTTTCCGATCCTTAGCAGGAGTGTATTCAGAAAATACCTCCTTATCGGAACACACATGACGAGTGGCACCAGTATCGATGAACCACTCCCTTGGGTTATCCACCAAATTGGCTTCAAACACCACAGCCGACATATCAAAGTCGGTCAGTTCACCCGGCACAGGGCCGTGTTCAGCCACGAGGGCACTCGGTTTACCTTTCTTTGGCACAACCTTCTTTGGCCTCTTGCAGTCTTTCGTCATATGGTTCGGCTTTCCATAGTTGTAGCAAGTACCTGTAAATTTCCAAACCTTACCTGGCTGCTTCCCTTTGTCCAGGGACTTCCTCTTGCTCGAGTTGCCTTGTTCCAGCAAATTTGTACGAGCCTCCATAATCTGAGCTTTTCCAGATGAATTCCGATTGTCCTCCTCAATACGAAGACGAACAACAAGGTCTTCAAGAATCATCTCCTTCCTCTTATGCTTGAGGTAGTTCTTGAAGTCTTTCCAACCTGGTGGCAGTTTCTCAATCACAGCCGCAACTTGGAATGACTCGCTCAGAGACATTCCCTCAGCATGGATATCGTGCAAGATAAGTTGAAACTTTTGCACTTGGGACACGACGGTCTTTGAGTCGACCATCTTGAAGTCAAGAAATTTACCGACGACGAATTTTTTCGCCCCGGCATCCTCGGTCTTGTACTTCTTCTCCAAAGCAGCCCAAAGCTATTTGGCAGATCCAACCGAGCTGTACACATTGTACAACTAGTCACTAAGTCCGTTTAGGACATACTTACAGCAAAGGTAATCACCTTGCATCCAAGCATCGTACGCATTGCGTAGTTCAGCATTGGTTTCATTTTCATCAATGACCGGAGGATCGTCCTTCAGGTACTTTTCCAAACCTAAGGTGGTTTGGTAAAAGCGCATCTTTTGTTGCCATCTTTTGAAATCAAGCCCGTTGAATTTTTCTGGCTTCTCAGCAGTGGGCATGAACAGCTCGTACTGGATTATTAACAACTGGGTTGACCGGATGCTGATGTTGAGAACCTTCTCTGGTGGATGCCATCAGTTCAGTAGGATGACAATAATCTTCTTGCGATTGTTATCAATCGGGTATCAAAATTATACACGAGAATCCTACGAACTGATATGTAAATTTTTCAGTTCTTACAAATAATCTAAAAATAGAAAATTACAATTGAACTAAAAATTAAATTAAAACTTAAAACGGAAAGATTAAAGCCGTGGCGAGTAAAACTCTTTCCGCAAGAAGAATACGCCCCGTGTGGCTGCTAACGGTTCAGGCGTAACTTCCCCAAAGATACAACGGCAAACGTCTCTAAATCTGTAGCACACCAGATTTACGAGCTCCGGCGAACTAGATCGAAGTCGAGAATTGAGCACTTAAAAACAAGAAATAAAATTATCTATATGATAATTTTTCTATATTTTTTTTTTCTCACTATTTTTTTTTTCTTCCCTCTCTTTCCTTTCTTTCTTCTTTTCCCTTCACTTCTCTTCTTTGGTGCATTTTTCCTTAGCAAAGCACTCACTATTTATAGATGGAAGATTTGGTATGATAATTGAGAATTTATTCAATTGGTTGTGAATTTTTGAGATGGTTTGGAAAATGTGGAGTGTGGATGAGAAAAGTGGATTTTTGGTTAGAAGAAAAATGGAATTTGTTGATCAAATCAACAATTTACACTCAATTTGACTAACAACTAAAAGAGGAGATTTTTTTAAATATGATTTACTATTTTGTAATGCCTCGTTTATTTGTGGATTATTTGAAATTTATTATTATTATTTTTATTGCTATTATTATTGTTATTATTAATTGGTGATAATATTTATATTTCATTTTATTGAATGCCATTATGTTTATTTATTTGTCAAATGTGATTAAATGCTAATTGTGAAATATGTCTAATTGTTTAATTGATTTTGTGATTTATTAAATTATTAATATGAATAAATGTGTATGTAATAATATGTAATATATATATATATATATATATTTATTTTTCGGTTGATTTTTATCGCGCGTTTGCATTCGAAGTCGAGCCCGATAATTTTGTTGGAATCGCTTTGAGCTCGAATATATATCTGTTTAAATTTTTATTTGAGCCCGTGAGCTATTATGTTGTCCCAACCGGTCAAAAATCTTATTGGCCCAAATTTCTCGGGCCCGGCCCGACAGATTTTGCTTTTCTTTGAATTTGGGCGTGGTTTTGTTGTCTTGGACAACAAGACTTTCTCTTTCTCTCCTAAACCTAAAATATGTATAAGTGTATATGTATATATATGTGCATCACGTTCCTTTTTTTTGTGATCATCAAAAATCCCGCAGCTATTGTTTCTTTTTGATCGTCTCCCTTTCCCATCTCTCTCGCTAGTTCACGCGCAGAAAAAAAAAAAAAAATTCGATCGTTTTCCATCATCGATCATCATCTCCTTCTCTCACCATCACCATCGTCAACCCATCACCTCGCTGTGATTTTATTCACCATCGCTCATCATCCTCATCGCGCGCTCGTCTCATCACCCTCGTCGTAAAGTTCGTGCGTCATCATCTTTGGAGCTTTTTCCGGCAACCTCGAACCAGTCCGGCGACCCTTCCGTTCCGTTCCCGGCGAACCAGCGAACCAGCAGCAAGCCTCCTCCTTCCGTGCACGTCGAGCCTTCCTTTTTCCGGCGAGACGAGTTAACCGTCGAGCCCGTTCGAACCCATTCTCGTTCGATTCCCGAGAACGGTACCTCGTCGTTTTTCCGTCTCGTTTAATTCATATATGCTCGTTGAATTGTTCACATTCATGTTGTACTCGTGTTATATTTATGCAATGTGAATTTATTGTTGAATATGTGCAAATATATGAATTGTTGTGATTATTGTATTCGTATGTTCGGGATCTCTTCAATTTTCTCGAAAATCGAACGAGACCTCAAAAGTCGTGTAAGTCGGTGGATAATGGAACAATGTCGAGTCCTTGGTCTTATGAAAAGGCCTCAGACGATAAATTGTGTGTTGTGATTTAATTGTCAAGTTGTCGAGCTTGTTAATCGCTGTTTTGATGTTCGAATTTTTAAAAATAGCTTGTTAAATCTGAAACTTTGTGATTTTTCATGTTTCTGGGATTTAAAAGTTTTTATAAAGTTTCAGAGCTTAATTCGTAGGGTAGCTTGACCTTCTAATTTTATGCGATTAAATGATTTCTATTTCCGAACATGATTTTTTTTATGAAATTTTGGGAATCGACTTGCTTTTCGTTTTGATGTGAGTTTGACTTGGTCAATCCTTAGATGGATTTATGTGAACTCCCATATGTGGTTTGGTCGGGTTTAGTGCCGAGTCTTAGTGTTCCAACATCCACAGGACTTCACGAACTACTTAGTCGAAACAAGTTCGACTAAGTCTGTTTTGTGTTTTCCGTTTAAAGTCAAGATATATGTTGATTGTAGCATCTTGACTCAATGTAGGTAATTGAGGAGTCCAGCCTCGACCTACTACCAATTGCTTTGGGTTATTATCAATCCGGAATCCAGGTGGACTATTCTAAAATTATCTATGCATATGTGTGATTTAAATTGTGATGGAAGTTTGGTGTGATCTATGTATGAAAATGAACATGTAGCCTATCGATGTGAGCTTGATGGCTGTCGATACGGTTGTCCCCGTATGATAAGATACGGTTACCCTGTGAGGTAAATCTCATTAAGACCTATGAGAAAGCCGTGTCATTGATGTGACACGCACTCCCATGTTTCACTGATATGGCATGGCTTAGCTTTGATGAGCATAGATGTACATAAGTGAGTCTTTGATGAGACTATAGTCATTGATGTGGCTAGAGATGTGACATGATTTTATTGTTTATGTTCATGCTGCGACCATACCATTATTATGTTATTCATATGCATAGTGTGAGTACGATAGTTAACTGTACTCACTCCCACCTGCTCGTAACTGATGCAGGTTAAGCAGTCGGCGGGTGACGAGACAAGACGGGTGGTGGTCATGCTTTTATTTATCGCTTATTTATTTGCTTCCGCTCATTTATGTTGAGATATTATGACTGTGCCGTTTCGAACTTGGAATTGTGAATTATCTTTATGATTTGGAACTTAATGAATGCCAGTTTGGTTTATGATTTATTATTCGTGCATGTTGTCTTTATTTGATACGTTTGCATTTTTGGTTAAAGGCTTATGGTAAATTTGAGTAGCGCCCACTGAGTATTTAATTAAATTAAAGTTTGCGAAAAATTTATTGTGATTTTTATTAAATAAATTCGATAAATCCTTTAAAATAAAGTGGGGCGTTACATATTTCCCCCACTTTTTCTATCTTTCAGTTAATAATTTTATAAATATGTCTATGAAAAGTTGTATCAATCCTTTTATACAAAAATTTGTGTGAATTAGTTAATCGTTTTTGAGTTTTAGTTATAATTTTTTCAATTATAGTTATCATATATACAAAACTCATCGTGCTATCACAAAATTCTAAAAGGCCTATCAGTTTTTCTCATAAGTATGAATGAAAGAGATATTAATGATAAATATAAAAAAGGGGAATAGATTAACACGACAAGATTAATAAGCCATAAATACTGGACATACTCTAAATAATCATGATCCACATTATGAAGATGAATGGGTAAATGATAACAAGACGAGCAAAAATAGATAAATTGTTCCTGAGCACAAAAAAACAGAGTAATT